>CAJFCP010000050.1:605550-619589 GCA_904066005.1 Synergus itoensis | reverse complement strand
AAGTAGAACCAGTCCTTTTTAGTCAGACGCAATGTATGCTAGTAGTGTTAGTCGGTTTGAGCCAGCCTTGTGGTGTACCAAGTAGAGAAAATCACTGTTGGTAAGCCTCAGAGGCTTTAAGTAGTATAGATTATTTTAAGTAAGCCGTACGCGTAATTTTATGTATAAGTAGTATAAGTCGTGTTTAGTCAGCCACAGAGTGTCAAATATTAGTATTAAGTAGAACCAGTCCTTTTTAGTCAGACGCAATGTATGCTAGTAGTGTTAGTCGTTTTGAGCCAGCCTTGCGGTGTATCAAATAGGGAAAGTCATTGTTAGCAAGCCTCAAGGGCTTTAAGTAGTATAGATTATTTTAAGTAAGCCGTATGCGTAATTTCATGTCAGATGCAACCGATGCAACGAATGAAGAGTCCTACTTCCTACTCTCCAGTTTATATTTTCATCCCTTTTCAGTAAATAATTTATGAAACTCGAAAGTCAAACTCTTTGAACTGAGTCCATTTTCCAGTTGAGTTTTTACCTAGTACATTTTACTTTAGCAACAGTTTTATCACACTTCGACAGAACACCTCGATTACACATCCATCGCATCTCCTACAATGGGACGCGATTCAGAATGGCTCTATTGCATGAGACTGTCAAATGCGCAGTGGAACAAGGCACCCGGGGGTATTGCGAGCCAGCGATCTGGAGAGTGCTGTTGTATATAGAGAAATTGTTTTGTACAGTAAAGGGCGGAAATGCCAACGGTTTACCACACAGCTCGGCACATGTAGTAAGCTTTCCCTTATATAAGGGCATACATGCAAATATATATGGACATGTGACACGAAATGTGTATAAATATAGGACTCGACGTTTGCATGTTCTCAAGACACAGTTCAACTCAGGAACACCACCGATTATTCTGAACCCTTAGACTATGAAGATAGCAATGTCTGTTTCTCAGCATCTTTCTTAGTTTACTGGAATAGTTTCGGTGACATTTTTAGTCTTATTTCTTAAATATTTGACTATTCTTTTTTCGGTAGGAGGAAATATATAAATAAAGAATGTACGACTTGGAAACTTAAATTTATAAGCATTTATGGCACGAGAAAGCTATTATTTAAAAAACAGAAAAAAGATAACCGTTGAAATTATCTCGTGAAAGAAGAATGGCATGCTTTATTCTAACTAAGAGCATGCGGATTAAATAAGTTAAATATTTTCAAGCTGTGCTATTTTGCCTCATTTTTCAGACTTTTAATATTTGTTTAGGAAAAAATGATGAATAATTATCCTTCTACGAAAGCAGCCCATTTAAAAGGATACAAAGTTATTATAAATCAAATAATAAAATGTAATTCAGTTCATTTTACACAAAGCACGTTAAATAGAGAGCTTTGTTTTAATATCACGAAAGAGCTTTTTAATCCCTTTAAAAGCAAAATTTTAAAACAGAAAAACATTAAAAAATTTCATCGGTTTACACTAGAAGTAATCATTTTTTGATTGAGAAAATTTTATATAATTGTACAATGAATTTTGTTCTGTGAAAAAATATACCTGCTTAATAAATGCGAGTAATAGAGTTCAGAAATGAAAAGAGCTAATTAAAAGTTTTAATTTAGCACCTTTTATGTATTTCAAATTCATTTCACCAATTATTATATAATATCTACCTATTTTTTACTTGGAATGAAATTTCTACTAATAACTTTTGTTATCCAGGAACATATCGTTCCACTTCGAAGGTTAATTAGAACTGCAGCCCTGTAGCTTGTAGTTTGACTTTCTGTATTATATTTAGTATACTAAATAGAATTCAATTTGAATTCTAAATAACACTAGCGAGCAAAGCTTTGATATTCGAGATACTTGAAATAAGATGAATCCTGTGATAGGGAATTAGACTTTTTAGTTTGACTAATAGACACTTTTTTTCACTGTTTTTTGTTGAATAAAGCCTGATGATATTTAAACATGCTATCAATGAAAAAAATACGTGATTGATTATATCAATATAATTGTACGAACTGCAAGTAGACTTCCTGAGTAAAGTTTTAATTATATTCTCCACGCATATATCCTTATTTAATTAAAGTCGCCTCACTTTGAATCAATTTCATTAGAAAGAATGTTGCCTGAAATTCAGCGCAGCTGACATGGAAAAACTATAGCTTCTAATTTCCGCTTAACGGCGTTCTCGGTGCGCTCTTTAACAAACGTTTTCGCGAAACAAGTAGTATAGGAACGTCGAATATCCACCCTCTACTTCTGTTTCCCGAGTGGAAGAAGAAGTTTGCAAAGGGCGGGCGAAAACCTTTCTGTGAAATTCCCATGAGCTCTTTGCTGACGTTACTGCCGAATAAAACGTCGAGGCATCTTTACGTCTCCAAACATCGACCATATGATCATAAAAAATCACCGTATTAACTGCAACAATTTTGCCTGTCTGTTAACTGTAAAATTTTACTGATTCAAATTAAAAATAAAATTTTTGTAGAACCGTAATTGGACTTAATGAAGAAGAGGTGCAAAATGGAGTGGAATAATTCGCGAGAAGACGTGAAAATTGGAGAATTCGAATAATGAGAAGTGACGTTAGGTTATATAATACACAGAAAGATTTTCCGTATGACAGTGTGGTCAGGCTTAAACGACACGACACGAAATTCGCGGCAGTACCAAATACCAGCAGTGCCTATACTTCGTATCCTGGGGGTACGCTTTGTAACACCCCGTTACCCCCTTTGATCCTCCTGCATACTTCGCTTAAAATGCTCAGAATACTCGAGACGCGTGATATAGTTCAACGCTCCATGGGCCGAGACTGAAAGCTTTACTTGCGGTTTAATTTTCAAGAGATTCCGCCCAGGGCGTTCGATTAGCTTTCCTCGCAATTTCAGAGCTACCATCGCCATTAGAGTCATTTGGGAAAAGTTGACGTTGAGCCTGTTGCCACTCTCAGTCTTAGAAAAGTAATTTAAGGCATCTCTTGGGAGATAAAACTTTTCTTCTTCGACTAAATGTAATTTTCTTCCCTGACCCTTCCAATTCTATTCAATCCGATAGAATCGACTTTATAACCCTTTATTTTATCGACGCTTTTACTTTCCTTAATAACAGGAACTCACCTAAATTTTTCAACCCTTTTACATATAGCAGAATGCTTAAAATTCTTTTTATAAGTCATAAAGCTTTTTCTAGGCGTGCTGAGAGCCCAGAGTGTTGCAAATTGAATTAGTGTAACACATGGTTATTGGTAATGGTCAACTATATCGGAATTATGCAGGTTCTCATCCGAGAGAACAGCGGGTTTGGAACAGATTTCCTCGTTGAAGCATCAAGTGCGAGATGCATAAGTCGACTTACATTAATTCGCTCTTGAGAGATCATACATAAGTGGAATGATCTGGAGATATTATGAGAGGTCTATTCCTCTTCAGCAAATCCAAATGCAGTTGCCTCGCTCCTAGACCCTTTAACCATTACCGAACGCCTAGAGTGCCTGTCAACCTTCTCGGTAAATGGAGAGTGCTCTCGAAGCATGCATGCACTTACACTCGACTCTTAATATTTTCATCGACACTTTCCTATTTCCCTAAACTTCGTTTCTAGATAAACGACATTACCTTCTCCCAAAATGCTTAAAATTTTGCATTTTCACGAAACTGCAGGTATAATTGTGTCCTAAAACGTGTGGCCTAATTTCATACAAAATGTAATTACTAAAGTATTTTTATAGAATACTTCTTCAGGCTATTTTCGTTGTCAAAACGATCGCTGTCAAAAAGATTACAAGAGAGAGAATACAAATTTCACGAAATTTATGGAAATTTTAAAAGTATTTAAAACTTTTAAGGGATATCAAGCAATTTTATGAAATTAATTATATAATTTTTAGAAATTTTAAGGAAATTTTACAAGTTATTGAATTTAAAGTGATTTTAGAGACTTTTATGGATTTCGAAAGACTTCACTGTATTTTCAAATATTTTCATGAATTTAGTGAGATTTCATGGGATTTTGAAAAATGTTATGGAATTTAAAAGGATTTTACGAAATTTTATGGGATTTAATTAGATATCACGGGTATTTTGATTAATTTTGAAAGATTTAACGATAAAGGAATTTAAGTAATTTTAATAAATTAAAGGAACCTAGGAATATCAAATGATTAATGATTAATGATTATTAATTTCTGAAATTAAAAAAGTTTCACTAGATTTTGTAGAATGTTAAACGGATTTTAAGGAATTTGATGAAACCTATTGATATTCCTGAAATTCGAAAAGGAATTACCAGTTTTTATATAAAAAAATTTTTAATTTCGAATTATTTTGCATATTTTTGAAATCCCTTAAAAAATTTTTAAATCCTTTAACTTGAAATTATTTAGAATCCTCTGGATCCTTTTAGCAAAAGCTGTACAAAAACGAGAAATTAATTACGCGTGAATCATAGTTGCTAGTATTGATAAACAAATGAAAATTTGAATCTTCAAATACTATCATCGATTGAGAACTTCGACTAATCAATTTGACCAGGATTCGCCGCAGCACAAGATACTGAGAGGCATTTGGGTCACTTTAGAGTTGTTGCAGATAACTAATTTCAAGTAAAAAGTAGATGACGCCCTGACTTCATGGTCCAAGTGACTGCTTACCCATTAGTGGAGAATTAGCATCGGGACAAAGTTTAGGGAATGCTTTGGTTGAACCTGTCCCTTAACTTTGTGCCTTAACGTATTCACTATACATATATGTGTACATGCACATATATATAAATATACATTGCTGAAATGTTGGGACTTCTTAAAAGGAACATGTAGTTTAGCACAGTCCTACTGTAAATTCTAAAGTTTGGCGTCACCTGATAATTTCGAGTTCGATGCTCTATTTAATCTACAACTCTCTCCACGTCTCTTCAGCCTCTAGCTTATCTTGAGAAATTCCACAGATTGAAAGAAATTTATTAATTTAATTAATCATGCATCTATACCCGGAAAAAATGTCTAGTTTGTGTACATCTCGGAATTCGTACGTATAAGCTAAAATAAGTATAACTGAGTACATTAGATTTAAAATCCGATTTGTCTAAGGATTATGCAAATGGCGTTGGCACATTGATGCAATTCTATAGACTCGGTGAGAGTCGTTTACATCACACCTGGTTCTCTTAAAATATGACTTATGGTCCACCCGTTACGTGCTTTCTGAATGAGAGCAATTCCCAGAGAAGGCGGTTAAAGGGTCCGGGCATCCTAAATTCACTCCCCCACCTGACGCCAAATTAGTGAGAATTGCGTTAACCAGTAAAGCCGCTGTCTTTATTGCCGGTGCAGCCGGACGTTTGGCTGCAATCATCGTGAAGCAATAGCTCTGTATTGTGCGCGCAAATGTCTTATAAGCAATTCTCAAATAGCAATCTTGAAAAAATTGGTCACAATTCTTTTTCACAAAAGTACTGCCTGAACATAACTTTAGAAACTTACTGAAAGCTGATTTCTGTTTTAGAAATACACCCAAACGTGCATCAGAAGGAAGTCATTTCGAAAAGTTTTCAGAAAATTGCAATTTAAAGGGATTTTTCGAATTTTAATTGTAAAATTCGTCACGAAAAGTACTTCAGATTTTAGAAAAAGTTTATGAACTTTTAATATCTTGAACTACTTGAAAACTTTTCACGTATCCTAAAGTCGATGACAGTCAAGGAAAGTTTCGATGACTAACCCAGTGGACACGAATGTTCCAAGACGTTTTTAGGACCTCCTAAAAACGTCCTAAGTCAGACCAAATAACGTTCTAAAAACATACAATGTTCCAAAGACGTTGTTAGGACGTTTTTTTGGACGTTCTAAAAACGTCTTTAAATTTCGTGCCTACTGGGTAATTTTTTCCGTGTAAAAAACATAATTATTTATAAATTTTAAAATTAAAGTTCTTCATAAAAAAATTATGTTTGACATATTTGATATAGATTCTCTTCTTATGTAAATGCCTCTATATCGACAATGAAACTACTACAATTGAGTAAGTTTATCATGATCGGAGGGAAGTATCGAGGGGTTGAAAATCTCGAGCAAGTTAATTTGACTATAGCCATAACGGGTAGTTCTTGGGTGCATGAGGAATAATCCGGTTATATAACTACGACATCGGCTTAGCTATTGCCGGCGCGATTCTATTGTACCGTTGTATAGTGCTTTCGCAAAAGGGTGGCTATATACTGATTGGCCTCCAGCTGGGGCAGTAGTAAACATCCTCTCTCTCACACGCGACTCGGAAATTCTGAGTTCTCTCTGTCTCTCTTTCAACTCACTTGCCCTCCCGCCAGAGAGTTTAAGCCCGATTTAATGGGGTGGAAACGCGCGGCCCGATCAAGTTGTATTCAATTATCCCTCCTTTCCGTCTCACTGTGCCACCACTATATACGCAGTGTCTCACAAGAAACTCTTCCTTCCCCTCTCTTCTTCTCTCTCATTTTCTTTATCATTGTCACTTCTCAATTACTGTTTAACAAAAGTCTCCAATCTTGAATGGAAGTCTCAAGTAGTGAGAAATGTCTGAAACTTAACTACTTTATAATATATTGCTCAATAAAAATACTAAACTGAAGATATATTATAACGAACCACAATATTCTTTACGAAACTTATATGGAAATTTTTTAAATATTCAAGAATTTCACGAATTTTATCAAATTAATTGTAATTTTTAGAAACTTTAAGGGATTTTACGACATTTTATTGGATTTTTAGGTATTTTAAGAGATTTCATGGGATTTTGAATAATTTTAAAGAATTTAAAAGGTTTTTACGAAATTTATTAGAATTTTGAGAAATTTTAAAGGATTTTACGAGATTTCGTGCGGTTTTAAATAATTTAAAGAAATTTGATGGTATTTTTATGGAATTTTAAGTAATTTTAAGGTATTCAAGAGACTTTACGAAATTTCATTGGATTTTCCGGAATTTTAGGAGATTTCATGGGATTTTGAAGAATTTAATAAGATTTAACGATATTTTAAAGAATTTAAAGAAATATCAAACGATTCGACGAAATTTAAAGGAATTTCATGCGATTTCATGGGATTTTAACTAATTTAAGGACTTTTACGGGATTTAAGGTGTTTCACGAAATTTCATTAGAATTTCAGATACTTTAAGCGATTTCATGAGATTTCATTGTAATTTTAAAAGGAATTTGAATAAATTTTAAGGGATTTTCCATTACTATTAAAAAAAAAAATGTCTAATCTTGAATAGAAATCTCATAGTAAGAAATGTCTGAAACTTAACTACTGTAATATATTCCTCAATAAAAATACTTGATTAAAAACATAAAATAACGAGCCGCAATATTTTTTACGAAGACAAATTCTGCATCAAGTATAGCGGAAAGAGATGAAAGTTTAAAGCCTACAAATTATGGAACAATGGCATACTTTTCTCAGTGTAAAAAATATTCTCTCATAATGAAAAAATTATCGCGGAGAGGGAAAGCGATTATGATATAAATTTAATATGAGTAGAGGCACTGTTGAGAGGGATTATAAAGAGAATCTTTTTAAAGGTACTTGACTTTATGACGGCAGAAGTAGGATGATGCATTATCAGATTGGATCCTGTCAGTGACGTTTGACGTTAAGCTGGTACTCGTAGTAATCTCATAGCTTACACAGAACCCAAAATCTCCCACTCTGCCGAATGAGAGCAACTGGAGGATGGTAAACGCACAATGTCCGATATATATCGGTGTTACGCGAATCTGACAATTAGTGATCGCATGCTTGTAGGTCATATGTATGACCAACTGCAAGTAATGACGAACCCCTAGAATCGTATAACGTCAATTGTGGATTTTGGTGAACCATGTACTGTCCGCCATATTCTAAGATCATTCAATCATGATATGTATATAGATATATGTTAATGTATGTATAATTAAAATCTGTCTCAGTTTAATCCACTAAAAAAATATTTCCAGCCTTCTTTAAATGAATGAGTTAATTACCTACATGCACTTAAGTGAAAATAAAAACTCAATTACGTTTTATCTCAAAAGATTCTCAGCTAAGACGATTGCGGTTGTGCCGAGACTCAGGGAAGTAGAATTGCCGTCGTAGGGAGGATCTTGGACCCTAAGAGTTTACAAGGTTCCGACGGAAATGTCGCCTTCTGAGTGCGGATAGGGATCGCTGGGTAATAAAAGTGCCCTCCATTAACTCGTCCAACAAAAGGATACTGGATTTCACTTCTGTAGGTTGGGCAGTAGTTGTGCGACGTACATAGATACACCCTGTGTATAGTGTACACGGGTTAGAATTAAATATATATATATATAGGTAGCTTGGTACATGTAACTTGGAAAGGATTAGTCCAAGTCCGGGGGCTTTGGCGGATCGGTTGGAATCATGTAGTGGCTCCAGCCTTGGCTGAGGTGGGTTCCTTGACTTCTTGGCCGAGATTAGCTTAGTTACAGATAACAGCCGAGTCCGAATCGACTTCTGGTATACCATTCTAGAATCCCGCAATAGATGCGCGAAAATACGAAACTTGTCCATAATGGAGAAACGGAGATATTCGTTTAATGGACTAACCACCATTTGACCATTTGACACCATTAGACATATTGGACACATTCAACTTTTAGAACATTGGTCTCCTCAAATAGAAATATTGTCATGAACAAAAAAGATCGTGAAGACAATTTATATATAGAAAATCTAGCGAGAAGAATAATTTGTCTGATCAACAACAACTTCGGTGTCTAATAGATGAAGTGGGCAGATTATATGAATGTTGTTTGATAGAGTGACTGTTAGGATGAAGAGGTCAGGATTTGAGGGTGTAATGAAGTTATACCGGAACACGTAGACATCCAAGCTGGATCCGGGTTCTCACTTGCAGTTAATTGCCTTGCCAATGTAGGATTAGTAGACTAGGAGAGGATTCGCGTCTGACCCTTGGCAATTTAGTTCACCTAACATTGATATTATATGTTCACCTGCTCCACATGTTGTTCCGTCAAACCCTCTCCATCCAAATAATTTGTCTTCTTGAATTTGAACAGGTTTAAGATTTAATTAGAGAAATTGGGTCCCTAGACGAATATATTTGTACTGGAAACTTTCACTTCTTCGTTGTGTTACCAATTGCCAAAGTCTTGATTGCACTTGGGCAACCCTTCGTCAATTTTCGCTGAACGAGGCAAGGTTCGACACTCGTCTGATGAACGTGACGAGCTGCTAGCCAGCAAAGCAGTGTCCAGTTACGAAGTTTAAACTTCTTGACTGGCGTCTGACCAGAAACTTTCTTTACTACTGACAAACAGTCTCGATACTGATTTCTCTCAGGACGAGAAGTAGCGCTGAAGTTTGAAGGCAAATTTTGTATATTTAAATTACTTAAATATTTAATTTGTGGAGAAGAAACGTTCAAAGAAACCCCCTTTCTTTATGTAAACTCGAACAAAGAGTAATTAAGAAAGTTTAGATAAATTAAGCGTTACTGTGAAATTTTAATAATGAGCTTATAAATGGATGAAAGTTGTCTCTCGAGTTTTTACTGTCCGAGAAAAATAATTGTACTCAATCTCTCTGGAATTTAGAGATTCTGAAAAGAATGGTTTGAATTCTTGAAATTCTCGTGTTAACCTTATTTACTGGCGTGACGATGCAAAAATAGTTGGCAATTTTCGCGACTCGTGTGGAAGACATATCAGGTTTGTGTTAAGTTAAAAATTGTCTTCCTAGTCGGGAAAGGGAGAACACTGTAAATTGGATCTATCAGCGCGTTCGGGTGGTGCTACATCATGCTGAAAGCAGCGACCAGAGAGAAGGAGCACTACCATCTTTCAACGTCAGTACAACCAAGCCTCTACAACGTAACACAACATAACACAACCTTCGTAACCCTCGCGACCTGTACGAGGCACGTTGCTCGATAGCCAATCCAAGTTTTTATGCTTCTACGCTCGACCGATTCTCGTCGACTGATTAGGCACGGCTTCGTTTCTATTTGATTAATTGTTTGTCACGGCCGGCCACACGCTGTCTTTCTAATTGAACCCCATTTCCTAAGAATCCTGAAACTCTACCAAAAACAGGATAATTAACTTAAAAGTCAAGGAAGCTATTATTTCTCTTACTTCTGACTTTTACTTTTCCAAACTGTTCGACAGTATTAATGATATAGTTCACAATCAGAAACATGTCCGAGATGGCGGATATGTTTTGTTAAATCATTTTATAATGTGTATAAAAAAGTAAAAGTTAATGATAAACACATACCTAATTAATTAAGTTCACTCTGTCGTTTTACCTGATATCAAATTAGTGAAATCGATAATGTGGATGGAGAGAGAAATAGAAGAGAGTGCAGAGAAAAAGGTTTCTATAGTCGAAGAATCGTGTGAGCCCAGCTGTCCCAACGATTAATGGAAAACTTAATTATTGGCCCTAGATTGTCGATCCGAAACCCAATCTCTATATATGTAGATTGTAGAGATATATCTGTGCGCGAATGAGTTTTTATAGAATGTGGAAAATTATTAACCCCTATAATTGTGAAATAATTTTTTTCATGATGAAATTTAAACCAACGAAAGATGAAAAAGTCAAAAAAAAAAGTTTCCTGAGTTCCTAAAATCCAAAATTTGTATTTATTTACTTGCAGAAATTTACCCAGCTTTGTCCGGGATTTAAGACTTTATATAGAATTTTCAAGTTCTCTAAAATCAAATGAAATTCTTTAAAATATTTTGAAATTCCCTAAAATCACTTAAAATCCTTCATCCAATAAATGTAAAAAAAATATTTTAATTCGTCAGACTAACGCCTGCAACTTCACCCAAATGCATTATGAAACAATTGAAAATTTTCATTGCACATTTAGTGTGATTCCTTTATAGACAATGTCCCTTATTTATTTTTTGAATTAATTAATTCGTATATTTTCATGAAATTTGGAAGAATCAAAATTGGAGTCAGCTCCAAGTGTTTTTCAGCGTATTAATTTTCATGATGGTGGTTTCGTCAAGCACAGGATGCACTTGACGTATTGCTCGAGTGATCGGATATCGATTAGGGCAGTGGTCGCCCTAACCCACACCGATGGCTCGTAACTTGCACATTCCACTAATTACCAAGGCGACAGGATATTGTGGCTCACGTTTCGACTTCCGATCTCAACGACTGTATACACTCGAACCTTTGATCACGATTTCTGGGCATTTTCTATTAGTTCCCTTCACCTTTTTCACCTTTCACACCACTTCACCCCCTTCCCCTTTTCCTCCTATCAAACAGCTTCGTAGTTGGACAATCGACACGTCGGAAAATGTATTTATCGCTCCTCGACGATTTCAATCGAAGGAATAACAGAGGTGGCAAAGACGGACACCAATGGACAATCGAATCTCGTCGGAAGCGGGACCAAATGATTTTCTTCCCGCGAAGAAAAGCGCGCTCGAACAAACGAGACTCTCTAACTTGAAATCCGCTTGTGGTCCGGACGTTGGCAAGAGTTTTGAGGCACTGGATATTTTTTCAAATAGCTACTTCCATGAAAAGAAGATTCCACGGAATTCAGAGAATGAAAATAGGATAAGAGTAGATACTTTTATTAGTAGATACTTTTACTCACTTGGAGCGAAATCTACTTTTTGGAATTCACGAATGCGTCTCATTAACCATCAAGTAAATCCTACTTTAAAGTCAAAAAGTCTTGAGGAAGAAAATTGATTTTACGATTTTTACGAAGTCAATATTTGCGCTAAAATTAAATTATTTTGGTTCACTGGGTAAGCTAATTGCAGACACATTTCAATGAAACAGTCAAATACTTTCCTAGGTTTGTCAAGGTACAACGAGTAATCTAATATAGACTGCAAACAATTAATATAATTACTCAGCTGTTTCTTGTTTGAGTGGATAGTTAGGAAAACAAAAAGGTACATTAACTCGCGATAATGATTTAGCATTTGGTTTCTGTTAGGTCGTCAACTATTGGGTTGTCAATTAGAGTAGAGAATCAACTAAACCTCTTGATATCCTGACTTCTTAACTATGTAAACTATCCACCGCATGGTTAAGACGTCTTCCGATAAACTGCCAACCTTATACTATACCTTCCACAAGTTTGCCCCACATTAGCTTCACATGCTCCCAGTTGAGGTCAACGAAGCAAATTATAATGATAGAGTTACTTAAACTTTCCAGAAATTATTAGAGGCTTTATGAGAGTAATTATCTTTTCAATCGATTCTCCTAAATTTAAAAGTTCTAACAAATCACCAGGAAACATTTTCACCAAAGGCTGTTTACAGATACAATATCCAATTTTATCTCGTGATGAACTTCTCTACAAATGTGTTTCTGGAATTCAGATAAAATTCGGAAAAGTGAGAAATATTGGAAGGCGTGCTTTTGCGTCAGTTGTTGAAAAAGGTGTAAACGTGAAAATGAGGAAAATGAAAAATTGAAAATGTTTTTTCTTCAAAAACAACAGACAAAAAATGCATTGTAAGAGGACCATTAGCTTGAGTTTGTTAAAATGTAGTGAAAGAGGCTCACTTCCTCCATTAGAGATGTTTGGTTGTACCAGCAATCGGTGCAAAAAACCAAATATAAAATGGAAGCTTTCATCTATGTAACCGAAAGCACGAGATCGCGTCGGAATAGGAGCGGCTGTGTTTGTCGAGCTAAGTGACACTAATTGAAAGTTCAATGCTGGCATATTGATTACAGCGTAGGACACGTAATACCCAGCAAACACGTATATAGTAACTCAATCTCGTCCAAGTCTAATTTATCCTCGGCAGCATCAGATCACACAGTGATCCTATGACGACCTTTCGATGACTGTTGTCATCACTAACCATCAACATCTCTACTCAATCATTCCTTCCTTTACACACAATTTAATTCAATCCATTTGATCTGATTTTAATTTAAGCAGTGTCTATTCGAACCGGAGTTATTCGGCTATTTATATCAAAAAAAAATCCAGCTATTTCATCATCTTTTTTTTTTTATCTTTTACCAAATATATCTAGCGAAAAAGGGTAAATAGAAACCGTACAAATATTCACCTAACACAAGCGTTGGCGAAGTTACCTTGGGAGAAGTTGAAGAACTCCCGAAGAATACTTTCAGTGCTCGGTTCGAAATGCAGATTGCATTTTGCGCTTCTTCACGCTATGCACGAGCAAGTATATGCTGTATGCGATTTCGCCCCGAGTTTATTCCAGGGCGTCGCATATCCCAACTTTAGCCGTGAAACGCCCGGAAGTGACGTCAGTCTCCGGAGAAATATCGTCTCGTTGACTCGAGATCCTTCGTACGTGCAGCTGCCAATCTGTTCAATCTTCTCAGAGACTACGAGTCTTTAGACCTTCCATAGAAGGAAGCAATGGAAAAAAGTAGGAAGGCGACATAAAGAAATCCGCTTTGTTATTGTCTTCATGGTAACAAATGTTCAGCGCAATATCGAACTTTCATCGGTAGAAAGATCATACAGAAAAAGGTATTTTATTTCAGCTCAAGATGATGTAAAGGAATTAAAAATCCTCCAAAATGACTGAGCATCCCGATCTCGACTGTTAAATTTGAGAAGCATATGTACAATTAAAGTTTGTTCAAATTTAGGGGCGGCGCAGACAGTATGGATGCCATGGATAAATCCATGCATGGAAATTTTCATGTATGGAAATTCCATACATGAAAAACTGTCTGGAAAGATAATGATTTTTGTTTCAAAGTATTAAATGAATTTATATCTAGAAATGTTGTACGAAGGAAAACATTTTCTTTCAAATAAAGAAAAAGCAAAGAAAAAAATTTCAGTCTACCCCCCCCCCCCATCGTAAATCCATACATGGAAAAAATGGGCTGCGCCGGCCCTGCCTTGTTTTACTACTAATGGCTCACTGGCGCCATTAGTGAAAAACTGTTAAGTTGCATAAGTAGAAAAAGCAAAGTGTGCTCAGACACGTTTTTTTAATTTGCAAAATTATATTCTAATTATCCAGATTTTTATTTTATATATTAAT
>CAJFCP010000050.1:501919-600550 GCA_904066005.1 Synergus itoensis | reverse complement strand
TCCCAGACTGAGTTCTACACTTTTTATAGGACATATTTTTTCCGTGTACAACTACTCATGCAACCTCCAGCTATCATACTCTCTTTTCAGAACGGAAGTTAAGCTACGACAGGAGTTTCCATGTCGACCATGGCCACAACTTCTGCCGCGGGGTATGCAACGGTATTCTGATAGTAATATTAAACTTACCCAATGCTGATGCCTCGGGCTGCTGGGAATTCTCTATCTTTCTCCATCCTATGACCTTTCAATCCTCGCTTCTGTTCCTTCTCCTTCCTCACGACAAGCTCTAACCAATACGAGACAACCGTCACAATATGACAAACATGAGAATAGTTGTATGATATTTCGAATTTACATTGTGATATTACTCTGAAACAGAAGAAAGTTAATAATTAGTGTGTTACAGAAAGCTCTTGGGTGTCCCAAAAATTGTGGGGTAATTTTAAGTTTTTCTTGTACTTTGGTAATCAAGGAAAATGTGATAACAGTAATATTGGTGAAATATAAATCTCGAACTTTCTTCAATTGAAGGGTTAAATGCAATAATCAGTTAGAATTTTAGCACTCGATTTAGTTGACCCCTGAGAGCTTTAAAAAATTTTTTTTTATAATGAGGAATAAAAGATACGCAAGAAAATTTCCGATTTAAATATGTGTTTCAAAAATCAAAATTCAAAAAAAAAATTTTAAAGGCTCTCAGGGGTAAACTAAACTGAGCCCTAAAATTCTATAACCGGTTGCTGCATGTAATCCCTCAATTGTGTGTTTGAATTAATAGATTAAAGTAAGCGGATGAAAATTCAATGACGGAAATTCAATATTTTCAATTGTTTATTATCCTCTCAATGTGAATAATTGGTTTCCTATCATCATTGTATAAAATATCGGATATTGCGCAACGGATAAATTTCATAAATATTTTTTGAAAATATTTGCAGTCTTTTGAAAGTTGAAGAATTGATAAGGAAATGTTTGCGATACGCTAATTGAAAAACAATCTAATTATATTAGGATATTTAACTTTAAATATAAATTAAGTAAATTCTTTTGATTATTATAAACGTGTATATAAATGCTAAAACTCCTCTCACAAATCGTCTGACACTACTCATCTTCTTCTACTTAAATATTTCAGGAAATCGTTGCTGGTCTCTTATATTGAAAATACTTTTGAATCATAATTCACAGTCTAAGAACGATTTAAAAGAACACGATTAATTAAAAAAAAAGGTCTTCTAAAATTCAACTAACGTGTAAATCAGGATAAATTTAAATCAGGAAATATTAAAGTTGACTAGGTATAAAATCTCATTTCATCACGTAAAATATCAGATCTGTTAGAAAATAGAAAAAAAAGTATAATTTCTAACTTAAAAGGATAATATTTTATATATTATTTATAGCCTTGAATCTTGTGTAGACAATTATGAAAAAATTTTACTAATTCAATACACTTTAGTATAAATAGAAGCGATAGAATTCTATTTGGCTAATAATCATTTTAAGCTAAAATTTCCAAAATTATAAAATAGAAAATTGATCACATATGTCGATTATCATTTTATATTAATATGTTTCAAAGTCCTTTACTGTATTATAAAATATGTCTAAAATAACAAAATCCAATAACATAAATATCAAACGGTTTTTCTCATGTCCCGACTAATTCCTCAGTTTATAATTAAAAGCAATGTATTTTCCATTTAATTACACAGTTTTTAAAAATCATCTAATAAAATAAAATAGATAAAATCTGTTATTTTTCTTACTTCTTTATCAAAATAGGGTGAGATACAATTTTACTAAATCTCCTCGAGAAGTTTTCAGCTACAAACAAAAAATGAAAAAAAGCAAGGAAATTCTTTGTCGCCGAAACAGACAAAGAAGATGGGCTGGCTTTTTGTTTCTCTAGGAGTCTGATGCGACATCGATATCAGAGAGGACAAAGGGCTAGGGTCTCGGGTTAATAGACCCGTTACTAAATCTGATTGTAAAGAACACCTAACAGCTCCATTTTTCCAGATCCAGTCTTGTAGTTTAAAACCTTATTTCGCTTTTCTTATCATTTCTATCGAACATTCTCATCCCCATGGTTTCTATCTGTGTGAAAACCACTTGCCCCCGTCTCTTCTCCTCATCTCTTCACTCTGAGATTCTCTCTAACAATAAGAAATATCACGACTATTTCAATTTTCGCTGATATTGGCGAGCGATAGGAGAAAGACGCCTCCGGCGGGGCAGTACAACTATTCTTTATTTTATTCGATACTTGTACCGCGCGCATTCTTAACTTCTCGTGTAGGACATATGTACATATGTATGATGTCTCAGTGTAATCCACATGTGAACTGGGGGAAACCGCTTCTGCCTCTATGCACGCAGAGCGTGCCATTATCAAATAGTCGGCATGCATCACGTTCTCCGAATACTCAAAGGGATGTTGACTATTTTTTGAAAAATATGTATATCATCATGTTGCTACATCTCTTAAGTGCCACCAAGCAGGGTTTATCCTATTTAAAGGAATTTATTACTTTTTATCTACTTATCCTTATTCCTATTTAAAAAATTGATATTACCATATATCTCGAAAATATCGAACACATTGTTGCGCAAATTGTGTGAGATTTTAAGTGCAAGGGATTTCAAAATCATTTTAAAGAATTTCATGGAAACTTTAAAAGATAAGAAATTTATGGTGTTTTTAAGGAATTTTAAGGAGTGAAAAGACTGAAGAATTTTAAGGGATAAAAACAGATTCATACTTGTTTCAAATAAAAAATACTGAGTCTTACATTCTTGACAAAGGAGAAATTGAAACAGAATTTGAATTAATAACACAACTTGGAGTAACTTCGGAGAAAATTGCTTAGCATTTACGAGATGCTATCTTTGAATGCACACCAACTCCTGGAGTTGAAGGTTGAAGTGGATCAAAGGATAGAAGTAGAGAAGCTAGTAACTAAATCCTGCAGAGAGTGGGACAACCATAGGGATAAGTGGAAAGCAGGAAAGGAGATGGAGAGAAAGAGAGAGAGAAGAATAGTGATCGAGCTACACTTGATTGATGTTAGCATCACTTTCTGTCAATCAGAAGTAGGATACAGTTGAAAAGCGTCGACTGTTGACCGATCGGTGGGTCGTTTGAAACTCCCGATGAATGCAAATATTCAAAGGACTCAGTAATTCTGTTTTTCTCTTTTTTCAAAGTTTACTTGAGTCTCATTTGAATTTCATTTGTGTTTTGCTTTCAGTGTTTCAAGTACAAACACAGAGATTCCAGCAGAAAAAAAAGCTTCAAGGCGCAAGAAGAATAACACAATGCCTGCAGGCACTGATAGTTCTGTATGAATAACGCACGGCTGTCTAATTACGAACTGGTACTGTAACTAATTAGTCACGATACAATCTCGTAATTATCATTATTTTCGATGTGGTAGTTTCTGAAACATATGTGGTATTTCAAAAATGTATTTTAATTTTTATTAGAATTTTAATTTCCAATTATTTTGCTATTTTCTTGTTTTAGGCAAAACGTAATTTATGAGTTTTATTGTTATTTGGTATTATTAGCTTTTCGCTTCATTTTCAATTATCAAACAGTGGAGATATTTTGGGGAATTTTGAAGGGGAGTTTCTTTCAGTGCTTAAATTGATTCACCCTACTAAAGACATTCGTCATCTGCTTTCCCCTTTATATATTTATTCGCTACAGCCTACAAGCCATGATCGCTTTATGTCGAGGTTTTAAGTCAAATATTTACGAAGTTCCGGATTATAAATGAACATTCATCATGACATCTATTATATGTATAGAGACTTATTGAAAATAAAACAGTAAACTTCTTTGTGAAATCAGTGAAATATTTGAAGAATCTTTTTTTATTAACAGGATAGGGAAACTATGCAGAGTAAATAATAAAAAATATTTTTTAAAAGTTTCCAATGATCCCAAAATCCAAAATTTGTATTGATTTACTAGTAGAGATTTACCCGGCATTGCCCAAGATTTTAAGAGATTTTATAGAATTTAGAGGAATTTCAAAGAGACGTAAAAAAGGATTGAAAAAGATTTTAAGTGATTTTAAGGGATTTCAAGAAGTTTCGTAAGATTAAAAAAATTATAAAAGGATTTCAACCGATCATTGCACGAAACAGAAGAAGAAATTTGGAGAGATCTCAAGTATAGTACAATAATATGAAGGCCCCCATCCGAGTAATAACCGAGAAGCGCTGCTTAACTTCGATGATCGGACGAGAAGCCTTAAACACTTTTATGCGTCCAAGTGGACACATTAAGGAATATTCAAACCTAAAGACTTTGAACTTAGCTTTTCAAAATTCGATTATACGTTATAAGATAATAATAATAATTAGTATTTTAATAATAAAATTTCCATTCATTTGTGTATCTTTCCCAGTTTCCCGGTTAAATCGCCACCCTGTAAATACACCTTAACAACCCTCTCCCATCAATTAATTCAATTCCCACAAAAACCTCATAAACTTCTCATAAAAATAAATTGTTGATTGTCTCCGAAGTAAATTTTTCACCGGATACCAGCAATCCGCGTAGAAGTATTCAGGTCTCAAAATCAACACTCAAGTTTCGCGCACATCTCCTTGCAAAACACCCTCCTCACTTTTAAGGGTAAAGGGGGTAGAAGGTAGTAGGGGTTGACTCTTTTTGGTAGGGTAGTGGTACTAGAGAGTGGGAGTGGCCAGGACAGTAGAGAGGGATGAAGCAGGGCGATCTGGTGGCAAGGGGTGCAACGTAAGGGGTAGGAGAAGTCGCGAGAGCGTGAGAGGGTAGTGATTGTGCTACAGTCGCACCGCGACACCCTTACGAGTGAAACCGCGCGCGCTCTAGGTACACTTAGTCATCTGAACGGCCCGGACAGTGTTATGCTTTTAAAGCAACGCCAATTGTCGTCTTGAAACCTTGAAACGATCTCAGAGAGAAGAGCTACCCCTACTTTCAACCCCACTCGCCAGAAAGCGTTAATCGGGTAAGTGACTACAAGAGGTGCCGCGTAAATATCGTCGCAATCGTTTTAAGCCCCCTTCGAACCCTTTAAATCCCCTACCCCCTACCCCCCCGGCCCCTTGCCACATTGTTTTCATTTGCAAGCCTCTTGGTGCAAACACACACACACAAAAAAAAGAAAATCAAGAGAAGTGATATTCTTGGGGTTTCTTTTTCTCTCCCTTTTCTTGCGGATGTTCTGTGGGAGGGGGTGGAGATGTCCCCCACCTCTTCTGGACGAGTGCCAGTGACTCTGGCTAATGGCGCAGAGGAACCTGTTGATGATCGTCACCGTCGCGAATGTAGTTCTTTGTTCTTAAAATTGTAAGAAACTAGTGATAAAGAAGTGTATTGATGGAACTGAAGGGTAAGAAGTGGTTGTAGATTGTGTTCGTCGTCTTGAAAGTTTCTCGGGATTTGCAATTGATAGGCACTCAATTTGTAATGGGATTATATCATAGTATATCATCAAATAATTTTATTTGTAAGTGCATTCGATTTTTAGTAAATTAAAAGAACTTTAAGATTCACAGAACTTCTTTCAAGTTTCATAGAACTTAGAAACCAAAAATATGCTACGGGAACATTGAAGATTATTGAAATTGTGTCCAAATGTACAAAAGGCAACATTGATGAGTTTAGTTGAGGGAAACAGTACTAAATACGAAATATACGAACTTAATACAATGTAGAAACTTAGAAATAGAAACTTGGGAAGGATATCATTTACGATTCGTTGGAGGGGGGAAAAATAAACATTTGAGGGAAAGTGACAAACAAGATGTGAAGCTCTCTCAAGTGGTTGTGTTCCCACGAGAAAAAACGTCCCATGAGCGTATTTGAGGAGCAGTAATGTCGAGATGATGTAGGAAGACATGGAAAAACGTTTTAATGTTTGTTTCGTTAATGTTAAGAGAAGGGTGGCTTTATCAGTTTATGGGATTGTTAATTTCCACTAAATGCTACCGGAATTTTTATATGGTGGATGGTGTTAATATTGGTTTTAGTAAAATGTTTGATTTGTATTTTCATCTGAAACACAATAAACCTACAAAAAAGTAAACTTTTTAAAAAGTAAAAGCACACGGATATTATTTTTAACTCTTTCAAAAATTTGTTTCCCATGGTATAATCATTTAGAAAAAGCCCAAACGCTATCTTCTTATAAACCCGCTTGAAATAATATGTAACATAAAACGAAGATTTTCGAATTTTCATAGGAGATGCACTTTTGCATTTTGAACGAAAATGCATGAATGCGTTGGCATAAGCCATACATTTTTTACTCTTATTATCATACTGATGGTACAGTAAAAAAAAAAAAATAAAAAAAAACTGGAAACGTTACAGCATCAATATTTGAGAGGCTATAATATCAGTATTTTTTTATTTTCCTCCCTTAATTTCCCTGCATCATAAAATTGTCTAAAATATTACACAATATAAAATTAACATTACGGAAACAAAGAAGAAAATTTCAAAATGCTTTTAAATATTAAAATACTTTCGTCTAGTACTCTATATAATTCTAGAATAAGCCCTTTTATGTTATTTTTACAATCTCCACTATTGAAATGAAAATTTAATCAAGGGGCTTTAGGTCCAGAGGAAAATTGCTCTCCACGCACGTGACAATAAACACGTGACTATATTGGTGTGAAAATGTATTCTATTTAAAGAACCTAGTCATTCTCCTCGCGGTTCCGAAGTGGAGTTTGTGGGGATTCAAGAGACCATTCAGATTGTGCTATGAGGTCAGACAGGTTCATTTACGGAATCAGATGTACTCTCAAGGGAGTGCTTAGCGTTAGATGAATTCCAGGGGTTTCTATGGGGGAACATTCACGGTAAAGCTAACCGCACTATGGGTTCGATAGTACCTACTCTCCGTAGATGTCTCCAAGCATGAATTCCTCAACAAGAGATGTAGATTTCAGGTATGAGCAATTATGGAATTTGAATAATTTCATGTATCTTGCACATCCCTCTGGATTGCTCGATATTCCCACAAATGTAATATCTGAAGTTCTACTTAAGAGTATCTGAAGCCTAAATCATGTATATAAAAACTGCGAATAAATCGTCCAACTTTTTATAATAACTTTTCTTCTCATAATTCAATAAAATGTTCGAGTAGAAACCAGCTTGAATGTATTCCCTAAGGAGCTTTTCATGCTTACAAAAAGGTTGCCTGTCCCAGTTTCAAGAGCATGTGTACAGATGTCGATAAAGAAAAAATCAGGTGGTTTGCTAAACTTCATAATTAAAAAATGAATTACCATTCTAGAAAAATGTAAATTACTCAAGAAACTATTTTTCTAATCTATCATTTCTGTCCGCAACTTTCAAGAGGCATTAAAATCGTTATTATAAAATTATGGTGAAAAAAACTCGAATTTTCTTTGTAGAACGATTAAAATAGTGTAATCTATATAGCCAATAAGATTAGAATAATGGAGCACTTCCATCGATGAGCAATTTGCATGGAATAGCGCGCGGCGAATTATCCGTGCGCTTATTCCATTTGCCACGAGAGCGAAATTCCTTTAATACCCGTCAAAGTTTTTCAGCTCGAGAGGAACGTTATCGGCCTCGAGATTTGTTGGGCACACCGAGCTCGAAGCTTCTCGCGGAAGTATTATAATAGACTTTCCAGGTTATTAATGTCCGGTTCGTCCGTTCCGGAGGGGGTGGGGAAACTTTTCCCATCGTCTCGGTATAATCGCATCGGTGCACGTGTCAGGGTGTTAATCGTTGTCACGAGCAGATCCTGTAACGCTGCATTGCCGCGAAGGGGCAGAGTTACTTTACTATATGAAACCGTGATCGATGTAAACGATACATAAGAGTCACAAGGTGCACCGTGAAAGCGACAACAATAAAAGCACAAATGTGCGCTCTCTTCTGACTTTAAAACGAGTCGACTTCCTTTAACAGTGCAATGAAAATTCTCTTATCTCCTTTGTATCCCAATGCGAAATAACTGACAATAAACAATGCCTGACAGGTTACTGTCAAGAGATAACGCGATAACGTTAACGTTACTTTTTAAATAAATTTTTAATACATTATTTGGATGGTTCAAAACTGAAAATTGTATTTACATTTTAAAATTTCGTCCACAATCATTTAGACACATTTTCATGGGGAAAAAATATTTGGTTAATTGGTTATTATAACGGTGGCAGACGGATATATACGGAAAAAATTAGTTATGGAAGTTTTCCTTAACTGACACCGAATTTTGGATAGGACAAAGTTTCCATAATATTTCATTAACGTTTTTTATAATTTGAAATAGTTTTTAGAGAGGAATTCTAAAACATTTTTCTGAAATATATATATGAAAACTCTTTTCCTATCCAAAAGCCGATAAAAGTCAAGGAATTATATATATATTATATATATCACAGGTCATCATTTCTTCTCCTTTTTTGACCTACTTTGAATTTGTTCACCTATTTTCGGGATCTGTCACCTTTTAACGTTTATTCAGTTAATAAAATTGAATCATATGAAAAATTAAGAAAGTTAATCTTTTAAATTTGAGAATATTTTAATTTCATACTTGAAAATCACTTTAAATTTTTTCAAATTACTTGAAGTTACTTAAAATCTCTGGAAATTTTTTAAATGCTTTAAATCTTCTTCAACCGCATTAAATCGCTTGTAATTCTTTAAAATTATTAAAAATACCTTGAAATCTTATGAAATCTCTTGAAAAACCTTCAAATTCCTCAAAATCATTTTAAATCTTTTCGAAATCGTTTCAAACTATTTAACATTCGTTAAGTCGTTTTAAATCGTTTGAAATTTTTTAAAATCATTAAAAACGTGTTGAAATGTAATGAAATCTTGTTAATTACGAAAGAAATTTTTCAAAACCGTTTGATATTTTGCAAATTCATCTTGATATCGAATTATTTTGAATTCTTTTCAATTCACCTTAAATTTTGTTAAAATCACCTTAAATTTTATTGAATTCTACTTAATTCGTTTACATTTCTTTTGATTTATTTAAAATTCTTTTAGATTCTTTTGACCTCTTTTCAATTCTGTTAAGTTCTTTTGAATTCCTTTAAATTTCTTCTGAATTCTTGACTTATTCAATTTGATTGAATTGGATTGGAGGTCAAACCATTTTTTTTTTACTTTTAGCCCAATTTTTTAGTATCTCGGTTCAGGAAAATTCAGAAAAGAATTTCCTACGCTTTTTCTTATGTATTTATATTGTTATATTTTTGATATCTCATTTTTAAGTTATTATCGACATTCTCATAATAATATAGATGAAGGTGAGAATGAAGGGAGGAAGGAATCTATTCAAGAGCTTGAAAATTAAGCATGGAATCCACTTCCGGTGGAGGTGCGAGAAATCGTCGCGAACCAATGAGGATAGATATCGCAGAAACGATTTCCGGAAGAGTGGCTAACCTGTTCAACCATATCAGGATCCACTTCGTGGATAATTGTTACCCGCGAACTTTCCGCATTGTTCAAGCCGGACGTACGATTTAACCTTTCACAAATAGTTGCCAGGGCTATCGCTTTCCGCGCTTGATTATTCGTCCATGGAAATTATAACGATACGATGGGGCACGTTTAATACATTCCAATAAAACCAATTATAGTTATTGTTATTATTATCCTCATCCGATGTATGCAAAGTAGAGCTTCCGCAATTTCAAAGCTCAACCAAGTAAACTAGCCACTCAATATTCACATCCTTTTTATTCCACTTGTATACCATTCATTCAACTTATCCCTACAAGATAAATGATCAATAAATGCTTAATAAATGTAAATACATTGAGCCTTTACAAAACCGAGATAGAGAGATTGTATTATTATACATAAAGTAAAAAATGAATAGTCATTAGTCACGATTATAAATATTGGCAATTTAGTCTTTTGTGCAATATATGTAATGCAAATGCACAGAGCTTTAAGGTTTAAAATTACATAGGGACTTTAGTCACTATATTTTATTAATTATAAAACAAAATATTGAAAGGCATTTATAATCTACCGAAACAGTTTAAAATGTTTGTGTTTTCGTTCCATTAGACCGTTTACTGCACATTTTGCAAGTGAACTTTATTTTGGTCCTCATAACAAGTTTTATCCAAGAATTATGAGCTTGAAATGAAGGAAAAAAGTTTAGTAAACCGTAAACAGGAAATAAGTGGTTTAAAGCCTTTTCGGAACGTAACGTAGGTGAAAAGTTTGAAAACGTGTTCGAAGGGAAGAAGGAAGTGAAAATTGGCGGAAAATCGCTTCACTTCATACTCGAAGAGAGGCTTTATTCAAAAATAAACCATAAATACTCCAACTATCTAACATGGAAACGTGTCCAACTGTCCATCCAGCAATAAAAATTTACATTGTATTTTATTTCTCAGGAAACGATGTTGAAATAAACGTGTAGTATTTTTAAGGCAATTCAGAACAAATTTTATTACCTTATACACTGAGAAATTCTAGGTTAGAAAAATTACTAATGTCGATAGCAAGTTGTGGCAAAATCCCAAAATTGAGACATTTTAATACAGAAAATAGTAAAAGTTACTACTTTTTAGTAAGATTTCCTATTTAAATAGGAAATCTTCGTTCTTTAAATAGGAAATATTACTATAGAAATAGTAAGTTTTACTATTTTCTGTATTAAAATGTCTCAATTTTGGGATTTTGCCCCTACTTGCTATCGATTTAGTAATTTTTCTAACCTAGAATTTCTCAGTGTAGCTGTGATAAGTATCAGCAATGTCATAGAAATTTATTTACTTCAGATAATTTTGGTATCACAAATCAATTTCTCATGCAAAACGTGATATTGAACTCTATTTAAAATAATGAATTATGAAACATACTTTCATTCATATTTTTTTAAGATAAAATACATATATTAAATATTTGAAAGCCTGACCTAAATAAGAACTCAAAGAAAACTCTTAAATGAAACTTTTTAAAAGATAATTTATATGATGTAAAAATTTATTGTGATTTTACTACGATTTCCCGGACAATAACACATTGTGTCTTCAAAAAGCATCGATTTTTCCTGTTACATCAAAGGAAAGTTGTTAAGAACTTTTCAAAGCCACTTCAAATTCTCTAACCTATAGAAAGTCCTGATTTCGACTCTAAAACTTCTTTCAAAAGCTTTGAATTTCAGTGGCGTATTCTGAATTTGAAAGAAGCTTATTGTTAGTCAAGTTTGAACATTTAGATTGCTTTCCGGCATTCCTGCAAATCTGAGAGTTCTTAAATAATTTCGAAATGTCTCTTTTTATCTCTAAAGGTCTCACAATCTGTTTTAAGAGAGAGAAAAAAAGAGAAAAGATTTGAAATATCTTACATCAGCTTCATAATAAATTCAGTTTCAATTTGCTCTAAATTAAATTTTATCATTCTTCCACAACTTTTACATTTAATTAAAAAATTCTTCCGTTTTCCCAATAAGTAGATTTATTAATCTCTTTTTAATTTTAAAAGTTTAGAATTGAGAATTTAAAAAAACTGAAAAATTGTCATCAGGACTCTAGTAGTGGAACTTTTTTCATGAGTTTCTAATTAGTTTAGATTATTATAGAGAGGAAATTATAAAAATGTTATAATTCAAGAAAATAAATAGCAAAATGTTAATTCTTTTTAAATAACTATGGAATACATAATAAATTATTCTCGTTTGGAAGACAAATTCAGTGACGTTGTAATGGGATGGACGTAACAACTTGACAGTTAGTAAAATCAATTCGACACTATAAAAGACTTCCGTGCCAAAACTTGCAAACGAGCGAAGGTACGTTTGCTCCCTCGTCTGGTTTCCTTCGAGAACTCTGCTGGATGATTGCCAATGAATACATAAGCGGAAAAGACCTGTTGATAATCTCAATAACCCAAAGCCACTCGGAAAAACGGTTCTTCCCTTATAATTTTCTATTCAGTTCTATGAGTAACGACTCTTATAACTGAATTACGTCATTTCTATTCATTAGCAATATTTCATCGTTGAATTGCACATGAAAAATTCTCTTCGCGAGAGAAAATAAGTGGAATCAGACCTCTACCAATCAGCGAAATATTCATTGCCTAACAAATTGATCAAATGAACTCATAGGATTTATTTGAACTACGTTTAAAAGGATTCAAGTAAATATCATTGATAAATACTTAAAAATATTAATTTTAAATAAATTCCATATATCATATATGTTCCTGGCTGCTTTCAATTTTGAATGATTAGTAGATTTGCGTTTAAATATTATTAATATTTATGTACAAATGTGTTTGATTTAATGGTATTTGAAATGAAATTGAAGTTAAATTATTCGTTGCCGTGGTGAAATTGTGTGGAATTGAAGAAAATCTCAATTTATTAAAATCCATCAAAGCACGAAAAGCTTTGAATTATCCGTGATAAATTTTAGTTCATTTCTACTGCTATATTTCTCGCGTGCATCAATTCCGTTGTCAGCTCGATTAATTCGCAACAAGTTCCATAAAATATATTAATTCATCCTCTTCTCTGAGAGCGAAAATCCGATGTTGCGGTCACTGCGTTCCGCGCTCTTTTTTATTCATCGAAAATTCAGATTTCCAGGGATGTTGTCCGTTTTTCCGGGTTTCGAAGCTTTATTACAAAAACTGGACGGACAGCCAGATGTTACAGGGGGTTTTCAGTCGCTTCCATGGGTGCGTATTCCAAACGAGTTAGGACGATACTCTACTCTATTTTTTGCGAGGAAAAATCTGTTGACAATTACAGCGAAAAAAACTCCAAACTGTTAACATTTGTGTCAATATGTGAACAATAGAAGTAATTTGAAATGAAAAGTTCAAATGAATCATGAAAATTTAATACTTTTTTTTATAAAACTCAAATAGAATGCTTTCGATATTCATTTAAACAAAAAATTGTACTCAGGTGGTTTAAATTAATTTGTGATAATAATTGATCACCTGAGGAAAATTGAAATCAAAATTAGCAGAATATTTTCGTCTCTATAATTTAAAATTAGGATCAAAGAATTTCCAGAGAACTAATTAGGAATTTGGTAAATGACTGAAGAATAAAAAATGTGAGATTGAATTGAATTATCCTTTGAAGGTTTTTTCCTTTGTAACATTACATAGAGAAAGCTATTTCGAATCTATTTGCAGTCCTTTTACTTCACATACAAAAGACTTTTGTAGGAGTACTTTCTTCCCGATGAAATTAAACAGTTTTAATCAATGCAGCTAGCGTAACGTTATAGATTTCTAATTCGAGACTCTAGTTTTTCTTATTAACATCGGAAATATATATGTATACTGATCGTTATTATAAAAATATTCGATGAATTTTCAAAGAGCTTGATATTCCTGTCATACGTCTCTTGTACAAATATTCCGTTATTAATTCTCTTTCTCAGCTTTCGTATTTGTACAAGTCCATATTAATGTTTTCACTAACGAATGTATGTTTCAAAATAAGCCCCTCAAAAAAAGTTTTCGAAAATTGCAGCATATTATGAATAAAATCATAATCCTTGCAAAATAAATATATTTACCCTAGTAAAATGAATTCAAGATATTTCTGAAGATTTCCTTCTTTTAATATGCACTTTTTTCTAGACTTACGGGCTTAAGAATATTTCTCGCATAAAAAGCTTTAAAAGCGTTTAGATTCCTTTTTCAGAACTGCCCTCGAATCGTAGTAGGTAACGACGAAATTCGGCATCCCGTATAGCCTGAATAGAGAATACGATAAGGGAGGCATTTGGTCGTGGCCGATATTTCGAATTTAAAAGCTTTCATACTTTGCCGCCCACTTTACTTCCTGCGGAACCATCTGCCTTTCGAGTCAAGTTGTTTCTTCGTTTAATGCGATCGTATTACGTTGAAGTAGTAGAAAAGCGTTGCGTAATGGATCGGGGAATCTCGCGAAAGCGCCAATCGTGCAATACTTTATAATGCATCGCTTGATTGCAGGATTCCACTCGGTCGAGAAATAGCGAAATACATAAACGTGTCAGTTCTTATCTTTTTCTGAAAATCAGAATGAGGCTACAAAGTTAGCTGATGCCGTTCGAGAAGAGCTATGAGTGGGAGGCGATACGACGTATGGAAGATTGTTCCATTGTTCCTCGGCGGAATTAATGCAGCATCCCTCTGCTTTTCTCGGCCACTTCCAGCCTGTTCTACTTAAAATTCGATGAAATTCACATAAAAGAGGAAAAAACTCATTTATATTTTTCAATATGACGAATTCTCAAAATTAATTCACACATTGACGAACATTTTATATAAACTAGCAACTGTGACTTGTGCGCCCTGCGCGAAATTAATTTCTTATTTGTGCTTTCAAATCAAATAGTTTTAAAATCCTGTAATTAATTTCATGTATGAAATCTCGCCAAATTCATTTAAATTTCTGTATTTTCTGAATATGACAGTATTTTAAAATTCGGCACATTGACACAATTCGTGCAATTTCTAAAAAACCAATAATCAGGTTTTCGACAACAATATGTTCCATATTTTCGAGAAATATGGTAACGTGACTTTTTTTATTTTATATAATATAAAAAAGGTAAATGTGCATCTGATATTTCACATTTAAAAAAGAAAACTAGATGAAAAGTTTTACGAGAATGTTTAAAATACTTTTCCAATATAATAATATGAATAAATCGAAAAGAGCTTCTCAAACCCTCAACTGTCGCGCATATTCGTAATACGATTGTGGACTCCAGAAAATGTGTGGTTAGCACAGCAACGGTCTATATTTGAAATGCATTTCTAAAGGAATGTATTACGTTGCATAACTGTAACGCTCCTTGAAAATTCTAGATGAATAAATCTTTTTTTTATTTTATATGAATGCGTATTTCAGAAACAGGAAAGTGAACGAGATTTGTATTCATAAATGCGTATGAAATGTTTTTAATACGTCGTGATTAACGAGAGCAGTAAATAAACATATGTATATGAAAGTCGTTGGAGAAAAATTCAATTAATTCGCTACGTATATATATTTTTTTAAATCAAAGTTATGCAAGGTAAATAGAGTAGATTTAAAATTGACAAATATGGTGACTTTATACGGACGAGAATCAAATCAAGTTTGATGTAAACGAAGCCTTAGGTCATATCACTTATGCTCTCATTTTATGGCATTTCCCAAGAGTAGAGTGCCTGCAGAATGCGTTATAAATTGTTCCATATGCACTGCATTAGAGTATAACAGCAGCCGCTCACCACGACCTGGAAGCTCCCGTCGCTTGTATTTATTGCGATAGGTTTTCGGGCAAAATGCAGGGTCGCGCCAAATTTATCGTCGCGTCCGCACAAAAACACGTCTTTCTTTTTGCCAACGATCCTTTTTTTTTTACTCGTTTCTTTTTTCACACGCAGGACGAGTCCGTCCGTTAAAACACTTCCTACGCAAATTTCTGTCGCAGTGAATAAACGTTGGGCAAATCCATTTCAACAGTTGTTAATTGCAATCAATTAGAATGAGGAATTGAATCCTAGAATTTCTGGTTATGATTCTGAGTCATGCCCCATTTTTATCAATAAATCTTCCCTGTTGAATCATAAATTGAAACCTAGCCAATTACTTCCGAATTACGTCAATTTTCATAAAAATTATATTATATTGAAAAATTTTGTCGAATGACTAAAACTGATTTAAACTAGATCGAAATAATACTAAAAATTCATCAAAAAGTGAGGAGCGAATTTGAGGAAGCTAAATTTCGTTGTCAAATGGCTCTAGCTGACGATTATCGACATATCATGATTAATGAATATGTCGATATGAGCGAACGATTGGATAATTTATTAAGATTCGCAAAACCCTGGTCTGCTATGTGGTCCACAATGGACCAAATTCGAGATTTGGAACAAATCAATTTAAGCCGTCAGGAGAAGCTTATATCTGCAAAGCGCTCTTTCACAAGATCATAAGGCTGGTACTTTGAGTACCTTCGAAACCAAGTACCTTGCCACTCGTCATGCATCGAGTGGTACTACTGGCGCTCTTTGTCGACGGGCGTCAAACAATGGAGTTTATTTCACGCCCCAAGTGGCCAAAGAGGCTGCTCGGTTTTTGCATCTGGCGATTTCGTCGATTATACTCATCACCCCCAAGCATAGGGGAACTTTATTTGCCTTTCTTTCACAGAAAAGGTGCTTGGTTAGAGATGCAGACGGGGGTATACGATTTTCAAACTACCAAGTTCGATGAACCCTCCGCTCTGATCCATTCAAAAGTTTTCACGATGTTTATAATCCACTAATCGCCTCTTTCCGGACACAATTTAAAAAGTTTCTTCGAAGCCCTTCATCCTATGCAATCCGTCGTCTGCTCTTTTAGTGTAGGTTTTCACCTCGAGTTTGACCTACCGTAATTAGGTTCCTTCACTTAATAATTCCCTGATCATTTCTCGCTTCATGAACACTCGAAATTTAGGGTTTTTCAATCTTTTCTGTCTGGAACTTTAAGGTTTCATTATTAGAAGAAAGCTTAGTGACTTTGGCACTGATCAGGGTGGTGATTCGGCGGACGATTTCAAATTTCCGGTCATTTCCCGATTTTTCACGATCGAGTTTTTTAATTTTCCCGGTCAATGAAAAGTAACATATTTATATGTACAGCAAAGATTTATTTTAATTCATGACTCTCATTCTAAACATCCTATAAGACAATAGAGCACAATTTTCCAAAGTTTTTTTTATATAATTGAAAAAATGAAAAGACTTTCATTTATTATAGTATAGACAGATAATTATTAAAAGAACTGAAACTATATAAGTAAAAAAAATGATCGTAAATATCTCAGTATCTTACTCTCAGTTACTGGAGTAAGATGGTAAAAGTAAGGAACTTTCTGAAAAAGCTACTGCTGAAGTAACTTCCGGGAAACTGAATTACAATAAAAGATGTTTAACTGTAATCCAATTTTCCAGGAAAATTAGGAAGTTCAGTTTTCTTTACTTTGAAATCAATTATAGTTTTAATATTTCTAATGCAATGATGAAGTTATTATATCTTGTGCTGCAGGAGTTTAAGAGGCGTTTAATACTAAATTATTATTATTTAATAATAAATATCGAACAAGTTCCAGAATTTTGTCTTGCAATTTTTTAAAAGAAGGAAATTCACTGCAGAAAAGTATCTTGTTTAGATTATCAAATAACACCTACGTAGAACAACAAACTAAAAGGTTGTTACACATCAGAATAGAATAACATAACAAATATTATTATACGGACGACCCTCTATAAAAGACCTTTTTTCAGAGCATAGTCTGCAAACACTTGGATAAACGAATATCAATTATAAATGGGATGTGTTTTAAATATAGATCTCTGAATTTGCCTTAATTTCTTCTATAATCTATAAGATAATTTATAAACCTTAATAATCTTAAACTATTAATAACAATATGGAAAATACACAACATAAAAGTTTTTATAATAAATTCACAATTTTCATCTATTATTAATTTCCCCTAAAATGAACATTTTGAAAGTTGTAAATAGTTTAAATAATACTCAATATATAAATAAATAAATAAATACGTGAAAAACTATATGCTTTGAGAGGTATGCTATGAAAAACAATTGAAAATATAACATTCAAAAATCTAAAACATTGTTTTACACATGTTTTTATTATTGAATGAAGCTTAGACAGATAATACATATTAAGTATCATTTAAACTATTCACAACTTTAAAAATGTTCATTTTATGGGAAATTAGTAACAGATGAAAATTGTGCAGATTTACAAGAGAAATACAACTCCGATGGTTAATTTAATATTAAAACTTTAATGTTGCATATTTTCCATATTGTTATGGAGACCTATATTAAAAATCGTTTATTTCTAATAATTTCCGAGATATGCTCTATTAAAGCTTTAACGCCGTTGAGGAAGTACTAAATATCCAAGAGCACCTGCATTTTTTAAAAGTTAGTGTATTTTGGGCCACCCTAACGTACGAGTATAGTTATTGTTTGTTTTTACTCTTGTATCTCTTATTTTTGGATACTGAAGCTGCCGGATAAAATGATTATACTACTGGATTTGAAAAGGAAGTTACATTCCCGCAGACGAACATCACTTCGACTTTTTATTCGCCTCTCGAGTGAATCCATTCACTCCGAGATTATGAAACGGACACCCGTGGAATAGAAAAGACGCGAGGATCGGAGAGATAGGAAACAAAAAGACGAAATTCAGAAGGAAATTGAAACTTATCAGAGGTTCGAAGGAGAAAAATGTAAGCAAACGCCAGTAGTATCTCGCCCCGGGGGCAAGTTTACGTTACGGGGCTCTCGGAATGTGATTTTCCCGTTTTCTCGCCTCTCTAGAATTCTAGACATATATAGTATATTCTATATACTAATTCAATAAAGGCGACTGGAGGCACGGCTTGAAATCAGTTTAGGCGCCAGTGCCTCCTGAAAATTGCATTGCTTATGTGCGATAGCTAAAAAACTGAAATCAGTTTGTGTACACTTTCAAGAAAAGGGGAAGTCGACTGCGTGTATATAATAAAGGTCAGTTCAAAACAAAAATTGAGTTCATTTTCCAATTTTCAAACAAGTATCGTCTATGAAATTTAAAGTCATCTATGTAAGTAAGTTCTTTGAGCATTTATACAGTTTGGTTAAAATATACTCCGGGAATTGATATGATAAGGAGATGAAAAGAGAGAAAAGAGATAAAAAATAGAAAGTTTGCAGAAAGCAAAAGAAAACAGAGAGGTAAATAAAAAAGCGAGTGAAGAAAAAAATATAGTTGGAAAACTCTTCAAAATCCTACTGAGTATGCAGGCCGCGTTTGGAAAGTTTCAAGAAATGAATCATTTTATTTCACGGAAGGACGGACACGTCGGTCACAGAAGGACAGAGAAAGATTTTCTTGGATGCTGTAAAGGGAAAGAAAAGCTGCAGAGAGAACGCGAGTCGTATACGAGAATATCTCATCCTTAGTCGTTCCCCAATGGTGTCTACCTGCCGGAAAAAAGAGCAGAGTCGATTCGAAATTGTCTGCAAGTGTCACTAGTCGCGATCAACATTTCAATACTTCCGAAGGTCTTAAAAGTTTTCAAGCCCCAAGTCCTCTCAAAAATCAGGAGTGAAAAAGTGAAAAACTGGAAACTGATTAATGTTAAAAAATGTTAAGAGTAATTAAATTAAGAACTAAAAATATTTTGAATTTCAATGCTTGGAAAAATACATTTTTCTTAATTGTTTTCCAAGTTTCTTTTTAGAATGCTGATAACCCGTATCAAGCGCGGGAGGTAATTTGAATGTTTGAAATAGAAGTCGCGACTTGCTGGCAAGTTTCGCAAAACTTCGGACGTTTTATCTGCAATCGTCTCTCGGAAGTCCGCGATTAAAGCGCTTCGGGATTAATTTTAATGAGAGCTAACTAACGAACTGTGCTCGGCCAAAGCAGTAGCATTGAAATGCTTTATTGGTTAACTTTATTAATTGAGAAACGTTACAAACGGAGGCGGAACATTTCCGGGAATTAATGCCGTAGAAGTAGTTACGACTCATTTGCGATAATCGCTTTTCACTGGAATTTAAATTTTCCAAATCGTCGCTTCTATTCTTTCATTTCTTATACCCTTTTCTTATTAAGTCCTGTCCTTTGAGTTATTCTTACATTGAATTTAATATCCCATCACAGCTTTCAAATAAATTATACAACACTCAAAAAATGTAACGTAAAAGTTTTGACTTACCGAAAGAAATATAGGAATTTCACAGGAATCACAGCTTCGAATCTGAAATCAAAATAATTCTCTAATGACAAAAAGGAAATTCGAATTAAATAACATATCCTCTCTCCAACAATACGAAATGAATTAATCCCTATAAAAATGAGTCCACTTCTAACAGGTGGCAGGGAAAAAAGTGAAAGATAAAACGACAAAAAGAGAAGCTGACAAAAGGATGAAAACAGGATTAAAGTGAGCGAATTTTTTTTTTAGCAATCTAACTGAATGACAGTGAAGACAAAGGTGTCTAACAATTTCCAAAGAGGCCATTATTGAATTCTGTGAAATCCACTTAGAGAGAAACTATCTCCGAAACGCGTCGACACGTCAAGTCTCAAGTTCTCTTGGTACGTTCTGGTTCCACTTCCTGTCTGCGCCGTCATCGCGGAAGTGCGAAGGTCGTTACCGGAGAGCCTCGACAGAGGATGTCATATCCAAGAGAAGTGCAGATCGGAGACAGATAGATCGTGCCTATTTGACCTGACGTAGCGGGTCATCGGGCAGGTAGAAGGGTGCGAAACGTGTGCGAGTGGTGTTATAGGGTAGCAAGTGTCCGAGAAGGGATAGGATCCAGGGTTCCGAGGGGGTTGAGGAGTAACAGGTCGGATGTCCGGCAGTCCGTCACCGACTATCCTCTCGTATCTCCGGCGTAAGCTGCGTCATACCACAGTTGCTGCCTGGCCATATCGCTGCTACAACGAGTCCTGAATATGCATATATTCGCCTATAGGGACGACCCTCTCCATCTCTCTCTCTGTCAGACACCTTATCCCCCAACCCTCTCATGCTCCACTTTATCTGTGTCACTCCACACTCAGAAACACAAATTCACACTCAGAAATAAACACTCACACTCATTACGATGCATACACCCTCAAAAACCTGCATGCGTTCATAGAAATCAGCACATATGCTAAACATGTCACTTTAAATGAAAAAATTTCAAATTCTCGAGAATTTACATTAATAGGATAACTTTCACGAGCTGTACAATGTTAATTCCCCATTTGGTGATCATGATCACGTTGTTTAATATTGAATTTAAACACGCATGTAACCACATGAACACTTCTGTAAATGTGTATTCATAGTTCATACTATTCGTGTCTGGAAATTCATGTATGTACATATTCCTATGAAAACAGACACACTTCTCTAGATACGTACACATATCGCGTTATCTACACGTATTTCGTTATGTACACACATTTCGACATAGAAACATGCGCGAAGGGTAAAAACACACATGCACATTCATGGAGAGACACAAAGGCATGTAGATGTAAAAACAAATATTCGCATACATGGACAAACAGGTAGGCGTAATCAAGACTCGACATTCATATGAATTCGCATTCGCACATTCACACCATACCCGTCTCGACTAGCTCTATCTCATTCTCTCTAACGGTCATCGTCAAAGCACCATTGACGCCAGTTCACTGCCTGCCTGCACAGATTTATGACTGTGTACGTTACAGCTCGTATTTCCCGGCACGTTTTGACGTATCGCGTATATTAGGGAAATTCTAATTACCTATCCTCGGCCACGACATTGCCACCACAGCTTTTGCAAAAGGAAATACACTATAGCGCCATTCTGCGTGAATGTGCGACGATATCGAGAGCCATCTTACTCAAACATAAACCGCATGGCCTATTTGTGGTGGATTATGAGAATGGGAAAAGCTGAATGTGATAAAAAGAGGATTTTGTGAATAAAGAGATGAATAAATTCGTTTTGTGTTGGCATTTGTTTGTTCATTTAACAGTCAGTTACATTTCAGTGAAATAAATTCATTACCTCATTTATGTGTAGAAAACTAGGTGTAATTTAAAAAAAAAATAGTATCTTTATCATCTGGCGATTTACTAATTGAATTGACTGTTTCTGAGACGAAAATTAGAGTCTGGGTCAGCCGCGTAATGGATGAAAGCACCGAGCTCACTTAACTTAATCAGAGAACCCTCTCACCTTGCAGAATCCAAGAAAAGGAAGTGTTCTACATTGTTCAACATTCGGGTACTTCACAGAGACTTTCGGATAAAATAGAGGGAAACTCTACTTACTCGATTATTTCTGAAATTTTAGAACTTGAGAAATTTTCGAGAAACCTTTCAGAAGAAGCTCGGCCTATTTCCGAATATAAATTAAGATGACCATTCATTTGAGTGTTACATAATTTTGGCTTTACTTTAATTAAAAATTGAAACTGAATTTCTCATTTTTTAATTACAGTTACTATCAAAGGACACAAGCATAATTGGGGATAATAAGCATTGTTGGATCTACAGACCTTCCATACTTTACTGATAATTAAACTTTAATTTCAACTGGAATTCAGGCGTGAATTCTAAACTTAACATTTTATTAACGAAGTATTTACTCTGCAATATTAACAGCAAGCCCTGCATTAATAACACCATGGAAACTATGTTCAGACAAGTTATTTAGAGTGGTGTTTCAACTACCATAATTTGCTCGAATTGTTTGAAACATGGCTTGGAATGCTTTACATCGAATTCAAACTGGAATCTATTGTGTATTCCAACTTGAGGCAAGAGAACTTTTAAGAAACTTCTACAACCAGAAGCAATATAAAAATTTGCTAATAAATTACTATTCTCATAAACAACTTAAACACTATCTTCAAAATAATATAGATCTAGGACAATTCCCGGACTTTCCCTCTTTATATCTTCTGGAAATTCTAAAAACAGTCATTTTCGATAAGATGCAATAAGATTGAAAGAAGCTCTATGCGTAATATCAAAAGGAAGGGAATTTCGTTTAATACAAAGATTGTAAGTGGCCAGGGCAAAATCGAATTGAATCTTTCGATCGTGTCTGTGATTTGCGAAAAATCCCTTGCATAGAATGAAGGAGCCAGAAGCTTTTCTCTTCGATATAGTCAGCCAACGAATCGGCCGAGAGTCGCCGTTTCGTTGGTTTACCGAGCGTTTATTCCGCAAAAGTGCGAGCATCGCTTGCAGTTTCCCAAAAGTGCCATTAGCAAACCCACAAAGTGCTTTGAATCGTCGCAAGAGGCCATTGTGGATCCGAAAACTTGGACGATCACGATAACACATGGTTCGGTAGAACATCGCAATTTCCCACATTACTAAATCTGTGCAAAAGCCGAAACAAAATAAACAACCCTTTATTGACTATCTGTGTCGCCAATTCGACCCTCGACGGCAATTAATTCGTAGCTTTCACACCAACGCGTTGTAAAGTCATTTAATTCATCTTTAATAGTATTCTGGATAAAAAAATCATAAAATTTAAACGAGATTACCCTAACGGAAGTATTAAATTTGATCAAACGAAGATTTATTAAAGATGTTAGATCTATCATACTAAAACTGAAGACATTACATTATAAAGTATTTTTTCCTTCAATTGTGTTTTAAATAAAATACTCTTTTAGATGTTACCAATATCTGTTGATAGGGTTGCAAAAAGTTACATTATTTACACTTGACTGTGACAAGTACTTTGCTTGTGTTAGTTGTTTACAATTTACTCACAACATTGGCGAATAGAAGAGAGAAAACGGCAGCTCTCGACACAGTAAAATGTAAATCCTCTCTAAAATTGCAAACCTGCTTATGTACTTGGTTGAATTTTGATATATGTATTTACAAATGTTTTAAAAGCTTTAGTATTTGTTTACCAAACAAGAATTTTTAAATTTATTTTTGATGAAATCACACATAGTTTTTCACTCTGAAAAATAACATATGTAGATGAACTTCATTTTTCGAATTCAAAGGTCTACATTCGGATAGAAATTTTTGGTTTGTCTTCGGATTAATTTGGAATGAAACTGTTTAATTCAAATACAAATTCCGGAATTAAATGAATTTAAAATAAGAAACCATTGAAGTTAGACGAAACAATTGAATTAAATTAAATCCGTAATAAATTCAAGAATCCCAAAGAAGACATAAAACGTAGCGCCAAATGCACCAAAAACGGAATGTTGAGGGTGTTTATCAGGAAATTCAAAATTCGAACCAGGAACGCCATTCTTCATGATCCTTGAGCCGTTCGGAAGTGGCGCAACACTATATGCTAATATAAACGTAACTCCGTATAGAGATTCTATAACCCCTGCTTATTGTACCGTCGAGACCTTTTCGTGTCCTATACATCACCAAGGTGGTCCTGAATAGATTGTCCAGAATGTTTTGTAATGACGCACAATGGATCGTATACCAAAACACTAATACAGCAATACACTCGACGATAGCCCTGACCGCATCCGTAAACGCATATCAATGTGGATTATGGATTCATATGGCACGTCAGGATTCGGTTCAAAGGATTTCTGCCAATAGAGAGCATTAAATTATCGTGTTCCAATCCACATAACAACACACCCCCACCTGTACACGAAATCCATCTCAGACGCAGTGATCTGCACGTTTGATTCTCCTATTACTCATGGTCTACCCAATAATCTATTAGACATGCTGAAGCGATGGAATTTCATTGGAATGAATGTTTTACAAGTATTCAGTTTTGTATTCAGTTCAAAGAAGAATTGCTATTAATTTGCCACATAATTTCCAATAAAAAAATTATAATTTGCAAAAATGTACTAACCAAAACGGCCTTTCTCATGATGCAGCGTTGGCAGCATTGTCTGAAAAAAGAGAAAATATACCTTGTAAGTTTATTATAGAACAGAAACTAAGTGAACTAAATCTTTTATATCATTTTTAAAAATAATAAATCTCTACTTAATACTAATGTTACCAGAATGTCAGACTTGACGTTGGAAAAATAATGCACGGAAAATAAAAATATTCATTATTTTGTTGGAAAAAATTCATCAGTTCTTTTAACCCAACTCTAATAATAAATCCATGTAGTAAGCAGATTAAAGGCTCAAATATGCACTTTTAAAATTAAAAAATTCTTTATTTCAACGTTTAATGAAGGTTTCTTATTTTATAAAATGTAGACTAAAATTGTTAATCATCAAAGACTACTTTAAATATAAATTTATCAAGTATGAAAATCTGTCTGAAAAAATAGAAATAGCAAATTCTGTCAGTTCGAACGTGCATATTGTATAATTAAAAGAATTTAAGAAATAAATCGCTTCAGCCAACTTCCGTGAGTGAAACTTTAATAGAAGGATTAAGGCTCAAGCCCCTTTCGTCAGAAATGCAACTTTTTAAAATATGCTCTGCGATAATGCAGTTTTTTTCTTTTATAAAAAAAAAGAAATAAAAAAAAAATGGAAAAATTAATCTCTTGCAGATTATATCTTTCAATTCCCAAATTCAAATAATTCTGAAATTTACTCTTTTCATTAACAGATTAAGTTCAAAGTACATTTTTAATAACTCAATTAAAAGCATACTAAAATTATTCTCTCAGTTGGTTATTCCATTTTCGTTACTCAACACATTTCTAGGGGTACAATGACAACTTTCTAAATGTCTCAAGTTTGATTTCTCATTTTTACATTCTCATTATGTTATGTAATTGACCCCCTTCTCATGATAAACTTTGATGATGATGTTCATTTAATTTAATACACCTTTCATGATAATTATTTATACAATTAAAAGCAGATTGTTCAAATTCCTGGAAATTATTATGATCCCGGACTTATTCCTGAAATTCTTTAGCAGACGCAGAATCATAAATGATCCCAGAGTGTGAGAAAAGCATACCCGAGCGCTAATTACATCGTAAGTGCAGGGTAATCAGGTTTTAGAAAAAATGCCGCGGTTTCCTTGCGTGCTCATGCATCGTCACGAACTCGTTGAATGTTTCATTTTTCATTTCTTGTCCCTTTTTTTTCTACCAGGCGAGAGTTTGCTGGCTGCGTTTTGTATAAATAAAAAGGACTGGAAAGACACGACGCGACTCATAAGCGCACGAACGAAACGTAATGCTTAATACGATATTTTTCTCTACGGCACTTGTCCGGATTATGGGAATAATAGCAGAAGGATTTAATCCGCATGAAACATGATGGCAGCGGGGATTAGCTAGCGCAATGAGATTCAAGTGCAACTTGCGACGCGTAATATACGCAAGTGAGGAAAGTTCTATCCAGGATATATGTGCTCGCTTTTTAAAAAATCAAAAAAAGTAGTTACAGACACCTGTGTCTCATATTCTGATTTGTCGGTAGGAGTATTAGAGCGTAGGGATATGTTATTTGTATTACAGTATTTTGCGATAATTTAAAAAACTTCAGAGACGACTTTAAAAGACAATAATAAATATTTTTTGCTAAAACTAGATCATTTACCTCCGTCTTGTAGAGACGGAGATAAATGGCCTAGTTTTAGCAAAAAATATTTATTATTGCGAGCATAAAGTTGGAGAAACTAAATTGCTCTTATGGTAAAGTATCGCAGGCCCTTAAAAGATTTTAAAGTAATTCAAAAGATTTCAAGAGATTGAACAAAAGTTGTAATGTCAGGTAAAAATATTTTGATTAATGAGGAAAAGTTTTTTTTTAAACCGGAAATACACTTTATAAAAAATAAAATCAAGGACAATTTCCGGATATTAAACATTTTATGAAAAATTTATATAATAGCTTATTTGAAATCGCAAAAGTTGTATCAAAATAACGGAAAAAGAATATCACTTCTCTGAGAGAAGTTCCAATTTAAGCTGTAATAAATCTTCAATAAAAGTAGATTGTGAAGTTTCTTACAGTATTAATTTAAAACATACTATGGAAATTACGAGCTTAATGGAAAATTGAAAATCTAATTCATCAAGCTCTTACGAAAATAATATTTTAAAATTAAAATCGAATTAGTTCCAATGGCTTAAAATGAATTCTAAAAATGACATAATATTAAACGAGCTACACTGCTACTTCTTCTTAAAATTTTGAAAAGTCCATCAAGTATCAAGAAAATTTACTACTACTCACGAAAGTCAAAGTAATGCGAATAATTAAGATATTCTGCCGGTGGTTTCTACACAGGGCAAAAAGCAAAAGAACGAAGAATGCAATCATCTCTCAAAGGAGAAACTGAGCCCGATTCCGGAAAAGAGAAACCTAATTGACGTGCTTTAGCTGGCGCAATAACTTCGTCTTTGCTAAAGAGAAGCCCCGAATCCATTTCATTATCATCGATATTCAATTTCCATTCAAGAGAACTTTCGCAATATACTTGCACCTCATTAACTCGCCCTACGAGGTTAATTAGAAGTTTTATAAATGCATATTACAAAGCATTTAAAGAATAAAAACCCTTCGCAAATTCCGATTGTCAATTTTTTTAATATTTCAAGATTAATTATCGAAAAAGAAATCTTCGAAGTTGAAACAGTTCCAAATATCATTAGTTTTATTTTTATCCTGTGTATGACTATTATTGAGTGAAGTTTTCATTTTCTCGATAGGATTGGAGAGGTGAGGACCCGACCAAAGAAGAAATAAAGGATTGAAGAGACTTGAAACAAAGACGAATGGTATCAGGCACGTGAACCAGAGAGAAAGAGAGGAAGTGGTTTAGAGGCAGCGAGAGAACGGGCAAAGGGGCGCAAGAGTTAAAACCGGATGACAAGTGAGTGGTTGCAGCATGAGCTGAAAGACAGCTAAACGAATTTAACACCTCAAAAATTTCATTTTCCTCTTTCCTCCACGCCATACACATTAAATTTTTAATTCAAACGCGTCGTGCCCATTACGATGCTTTCCTCGCTGTTGAAATACCATTAATATAATGGAAATTTACTGCTCTGTTGAGTATAAGACCACTTTCTTCTCGAAAATCGATTTTACATCATCAAATATTTAAAGAAATTTTATCTCATATTACTTTCACAATTTACAATTTATATTATTATGTTATTATACTATTATATGAGATTATGTGACTTTAATTCAGATATTATTCAGAGGTGTAAAATTACAATTCAGACGTATTATACAAATATATAGAAATCATTTAGTTAGCGGATTGATTTAACTGAAAGCAAGTTAGGTATCTTATTGTAAGACATCATGGAGGCGTTTATAATTCGGTGAAGTCTGAATCTGGTTTCGTTGGAAGTGATAGAACCTGACGTAACTATTAGGGTTGAGTCTGAAAGACGTTTTGGGGTAGTATGGGCTCGCGATAGTACCCACACCGCGCATTGTAAGTAGTGAATGCAGCTCTGCGAGGCCAGACAGCGAGCCAATCATTCCGGCATTGTTAAGCCAGGATACGAACCCATTTATAGAGAATCTATACATTACGGCTTATCAAACAATAATTCGGTAAGCTTCCCGCCCGCTCGATCGTCTCCCAAACCCCATAACGCTATTCTGGAAGGGACAAGACATATAGCTATATTCATATATAGAGAAGCGTGAGCTCTAAGGTTCCACTGGATTTAATGAGCCAGCGGCCACACCAAGAACAAAAGGCGCAGGAAGTCCGAAATGGCCATCTTATTGAAGCAAACTCCGGATGCGAAGATTAACGATCGCCACTTTCAGCCACAAACTTGATTGACTGCGACCACCAACATGTTCTGACCATCAAATTTTTTTTTTACTTCAATTCAAATTATTACTGTAACTAGCAATATTATAAGTACACTGAGAAAAGTTTGGCTTGACCAACAAAATAATTTTGTCGTTATTTGTGCAACAAAACTGTTTTTTTAATCCAACAAATTTTTTTTTGTTGGGTCTTTTGTTAATCTAAGAAAACAGTAATTGGTCTCACTGAACATTTTTGATGGGAAAACAAAACCTTGTTTAGGTCAACAAAAGAAACTCAACAAAATTTTTCAATTTTAAGACAACTTTTAGAGATATTTATTTCATTTCATTTCAAGGAATTTCTAAATATTTGAAGAAATTTACTGGTATTTTAAAGGATTTAATATTACTTTAGGGGATTTTCATGAATTTCAACGGATTTTAAGAAATTTACTTTACTTTTAGAAAATATTAAGGGACTTTTCGAGATTTCGAAGGATTTCGTGGGATTCTAAGTATTTTTAAGATATTTAACAATATTTTATGGGAAATTAAGTAATTTTAAGGACATTTAGGAACTCAAGGGATTTCACGAGATTTTATGGAATCTTAAGGACTTTTACGGGATTTCTACAGATATTAAACAACTTTACGAGACTTGGTAGGATTTTAAAGATTTTTTCAATGTGTTTTACGAAATTTTAAGGTACTTAACGAAGTTTCATGGGATTTTAAATAATTTTAAGGGATCTAATGATAATATATTTTATAGGATTTTAAGTAATTATAATTTATAGGATTATATGTAATTTAATATGATTCCAATTGAATCTAATATATATTTTCCTTTATGAAAAGAATGGAAAATCAGAAAAGGGGTTTTAAAAAGTACAGGGAAACATTTTGAATATGTGTCTGAAAAGGGACAGGAAAAGGGGACTTCAAAAAATGAATGTAATAATAATAAGTGGTTCATAAAAGAGATGCGGTAAGAGGGTGTGAAACAGTATTTAAAAAATGAGTTGAAAAAAAGGGGTTCAAAAAGAATAAAGAGGTAAATTTTTAAATGTATATATGGAATTCAAATAGCTATTTTGAATTCCATGGAAATATTCGTATTTCCGTTTTCAATTATATAGTACAGAACTAAAGCGATTTTATCTTCGATGGGATACACGTGTTATCAACAAATACAGAAGGGAATAATTTCAACAATTTATTCAAGGCATTTGCATATATAATGTAAATTTTTCGATCATTCGATATAAAAAGCTCTTGAGGAGTAAAATTCCGGAAAGTGTAATTTCACGCTAGATCGAGTTTCGCTCTTTACAACTCAACTTCTTGAATAGAAAGCACGAGAAATTTTACGAAAATACACATGGGAACTTTAATACACCCCGACATGAATATCGAGAGTGAAATGAGGAGAAAGAACAGACTTTTTAACAGAAGTGCTTTCAAAGGCGCTTTTTGAAATTTCAAATGTTAGCTACAAGAAAAGAAGTTCAAAATAGCAAAATTCACAGTCAGCATTTTAATAACAGCTGCGAGATTACTTTTTTTTATATTAAACAATTTTTATACAAATTTTGGAAAAAAAAATCTAAAATTCGAAATTGATATGTGTCACTTTAAACTATGAAGTATTATACATGTATTCATGGCTTTATTTGCAGAAATTTGAAGGAAATCTGAGGAGCAGCGATCGATCATCGACATAGTTGGCGAATAATCAGAATGCCCGGAGGGAATAATTATTTTATGCAAAATACCGTTACCAAACCCGATACAGAGGAAGCGCCGAAAGGGTGCTAGAAATTTTGTTATAATACCTAAAACGGATACGAAGTGTGATAATTTTATCGTTTAATTTGAATATTCACTGCTATCTTTCCACGTTCATAAAAAAAAAACAATATTCAATATTCGCTAGGTTAAATTAACTTTGTTTATCTCGCTCTTGAAAACTTTATTCTTTTATTTTCTTTTGAAACTTTCTACTTTTAACTATAGAGAAATCATAGTCCTCCAAGTTTCGGATTATGTTCAATGTCCATGAATCTTTCTAATTTCCTTTTAAAAAGAAAAGCGCATGAAGAAAGTTGATCCTCAACTAAAGTTTCAAACTTTCAAGCGATTTCTACAAGACTTTCTTGAAAAATTTTCCTCGATAGGGGCAATATTATTCTAGTTTTCTGAGAAATTTTACCACCGAATTGCTGCAAAATTTTTTAATATACTGTTGTTCTCATATCGTAAGGAATACTTGAAACTTTTAAGTCCGACGATTTAAAAGTTTCAAGGCAATACTTTTCCAATTGATTTTTCTTTAATATTGCGGTTTGAAAGTTAATCATCAAATAAATAAAACGCTTTATACTCGGAAAATAAAACTCCACGGAATTTCTATGAAAATTCCACCTTAAAAAATCGAAAATGCAATAAATTGAATTTGCGAAGATACAGTAACTCAGAAACAAGAAGTATTATTAATAAATTATTTTTCTTTGAAGATCTTTCCAACTATTCCCAATATACATCTTGTATAATATCGGACCGAGTTTCTGATTACAATAGCGATATGATGTATGTACTTTGAACAGCTTTCTAGAGCATATTTGCCGACAGTTTAACCAGCTTGAGCTTCTTGTAAGAAAGAATCTAGAAGCTAAAGAAGAATCGTAACAGAATTGCTCGATATCTCCTCCCTTCGAGTTCGTCGATAGCCATATTAATCACAAAGGTGCACTTACTATCTAACATCAGAGGAGAAACTTCCCTTACCTTAAGGTTTTATCATTTTCTACTAGAAACGGGACCAATGCGATTGGTTAGCTTAAATTGAGCGCACGGCAGTCAGGAACTTTATCCATAAACCTAGTCTTCTCTATGGTATACCAACGAAATATTATGGACGCTGCTGTGGCTTTCAAAGAACACACCGTTATACTTGGCGTATATAAAGTCGAACCTATCGTAAAAGAGAGCACTTTGGCACTGTATTGCCGGTACAGCAGTTAGTACTGAAAATGCCACAGTAAACGTGTTACAGTGTTACACACGCATCATTCTACAGCAAGTGGTCCAACCGCGTAATTCGTTACTATATCCGGTGTTGGAAACTGACAAAGTATTTTGTGCGAAAATAAACTGACGGCCATTGTGGGGCATGAAAATTGATAAAACACTCTTTTATCTTCACTGATGTTGCATCCGAGAAAATATTGCGGAAAAGCGGCGACTACGAGGCGAGATGTGTCGGACAATATTGAATAAGGGATCAATCCCATCATCACTATAAAATTATTATCACAGTATATTCCAAGGGATATGGCAGTAAAGTGAATATGTCGCTAACGTATTGTATATCAAGAAGATATATTATGATGGTTTGCCAATTTCATTCATTCAAAAATTCAGAACATCTATTTGTCTAATCAGGGTGTCTACGAAATTTCCCGGGGTTTTAAGAGATTTGTAATGAATCTAGAGGATTTTAAGTAATTTTAAAAAATTGTAGAAAATATAGGGGATGTTCAGAGATTTCAATCGATTTTAGCGAAATTTCGAAAGATTTTAGACGATTTTAAAGAACTTGCAGTGATTTCAAAAAAATTCAAAAGAGTTTAAGGATTTTCAAGAAATTTTATGGGATTTCTAAGAATTCACATGATTTTCAAGAATTGCTACGGATTTGATGGGATTTCAAAGTTTGTTTTTAAAGGATTTTAAAATTCAGAACATTTCAAGAGATTTAACAAAAGTTGCAAGCATCAAAAAGATTTTGATTGATTATTCGGAAAAATTTTTTTCAAATCGGAAATGCACTTTCCTCATAACAAATAATATCAAGGAAAATTCTCGGAATTCCTTAAATTCTCGCATAGTAGATTCTTTTCCTTTTAAGAGGCTATCTTTTCTTTATTATAAGAATCAAACACAAATTAAGACCCTAAGACCGTATCACGTAATGAGATCGTAAAAATCGGCTAAATTGAAACCATTTTAAATCTTAAAGTTTGTAGCCTTCATCCAATATTTTTGATTTGATAAACGAGAGCAGAAATGTCGGATCGAGCAGTGAAAATCGATCTCCACCCAATCGCCACTTTCATATAAAAAGCTGATAGTGAAGGAAGGCATTATCGCCGAAGTACTAGTAGTCGACACTTTCTGTGAAATGCGTAAATTCTGTGAAAAAACTGAACGTGCCATAAAACGCATACACTCGGATGGCATTGACGCTTTATACTTTCCCCGGGTAGCGAAAGCGATAAATGATCTTCGTATCCGCATATAATAGTTTAACACTGTGATATGCGCAGTTTTTTATACTCCTATTCGCATCTCGAATCACTAAAAACGCCATTATCTCAATTGAAGAAAGCAAAGCAAATTCACAATATTTAAGAACCAGATATGTCCCAAAAGTGAAATATTGAAAGAAGAATAAAGAATATTAGGTACTTGAATCTATGTATAAAATACAAAACCAAGAGAAAAAAAATATTTCCTTTTTACATCTTGTTAAAACTAGAACGTTGTAAAGAAAGGTGAAGAATGCTTCTGAAAAATGTGAAAATATTTTACAAGACTTCAAAGAAGATGTGACTGACGATTTTTTTAAAGAATTTCTATCATTTGTGAAAATAACAGGCACTTTTATGAGATGCACTTTCTCATTAATTAAACCTATAAAAAGAATTTTCTGGTTGGGACGAGAGATTTAACATTGAGAAGAAAACGATAGCAATGAGGTATTATCAAGGCAAACAGTAATGGAGATGAAATTGAACGATAAAAAAATAAGGGCTGGAGTGCAATGGAGAGGTAGAAAAAATAAGTGAGTATAACTGAGGATTTAATAAATGAGATGCAAGGGTCTGCTTGTAAATAATAATGCAGTATTTTCCTTCCTAAGTGGAAATCAAATTCCCATGTTGTAAATTCGAAAATTTGTAAACTTTCACCAAGCTTAGAACAAGTTTCTTATTTTTTATTCTCAGAATCTGTTCGTGGGAATTTTTAGAATATCTCAGCAGAGTCGCTATTAGAGTCGCAGACAAAAAACTTGCAAACTGATAATATAGTCTGAAATTTTATCATAAAATGGAGCTGATACTTTTTTCCCAAACTTCAATAAATCTATAATAATTAAATCAATAATTATTATATAATTGCAGGCTAGTGAATTCGCCATTTGATGCATCGAACCGATATTTCTTTGCCTCAATATCATTTTTTTCAGTATACATAAAAATACCTGTTTCAGTAAAGCAATTGCAATATACCTTGCAAGAAAACTAAACTCATCGAACTCGAAGCATTTCCTGCACGTAAATTGAATTAGCACCTCGCCCATTTTCGCGCGATAATACTGACCGTAACTCTCAACGTTGATAATAAAATTCCTAGCTGCATCCTTTTACGTAAACTACTCTGGAAAAGCACAAGAAGTGTAGCTATTGCTTGAATACTCATACTTTCATGGATGTGGAACTATGCAGGTGTCTCTATGCAGGGTAAACGCCTTACGGGTCCAGTCTACACTTGTTAAAGCGCGAACACGCTCGAAAGATATTGACATCCCACTATCGCACGTATATTCGAGAATTATGGCTACGATGAAACGATCTACAAACTTCTTCGCTGCAGAGTATCGTAAAATCTTGCTCTGCCAAGGAAATGACGAATTCTTTTTCATTTTCTCGCCTCACCTATCATCCCTTAAAGATCGCTCTTGCGCCTCTACATACTGTCATCAAGTGTATACGATCAGTTAAGGCGTCACGTTTGAAAACGTGGTATATTGCCAATTCACCAGAAAAGAGTGCACTTTTCATTCTCGAGCTTATATTTTTGCTCAAATGTGTACAGCAATAATGAAACGCGGTAAATTTGTTCTTTTTGCCGTTATCCTGCGTAGGTTTGCCCGTAAAAGAAGTACTTTGCTTTGTGTACTTAGAAGATAGGATTAAAAAGAGGTCGCTTAAAATGTAATATCCTTGAACGTACATTTTCTACTGGTTCATACATTGTTTACGCACCGAGGTGAGATACTGCAGATGTTCCTATCTTTAAAAAGTGATGTTACCATATATTTCGCAAATATCGAAGACATTGTTGTCGAAAATGTGATTGCCTTTTTGGAAATTGCGCAAATTGTGTGATTTGAAAACTATCTTCAGATTATTTTCGTTGGCAAAACGATTGCTGTGAAAAAAGTTATATTAAGGCAGAGAAGACGAAGTTTACGAAATTTATTGAAATTTTAGTAATATTAAAGTATTTCACGGTATTTCAATGAATTTTATGAAATTTATTGTGATTTTCAGAAATTTAAAAGGATTTTACCATTTTTATTGCGGTTTTATGGAATTTAAAAAAATTTAAAGGGATTTTACGAAATTTTCTTCGATTTTCAAGTATCTTTAAAAAGATTAATAAAATCAAATATTGTGTGAATCAATGTAACGAGTTCTAAAAAGGGAAATAATATTTAAATTTAATAATCACAAAAGTCGGCATAAAAAGGAAACAGATTTTGAGGAATTCAATTGCATGCAATTAATGACTGCAGTCATTAAGGCATTAATCATACCGATAAATTTTAATTTTGTATATCTGTATATGCATGCAAATTATGCACAGTGGAAGATGAGACTACGATCCACTGTTTAAAAGTAGGAAAGCTGGCCAATTTTATGGTTTCCGTTTCACAGGATCATGCACAAGGAAATTTAGCTTTTTAATCCTTAAGGGCTTGCGCTTCGTAATTTATTACTCTAAGAGTTTACGTCGTCCCACGTTTCCAGACAGTAATGCTCAACCAGTGTACGCTAAAAGTAACGAACTTGTTGGTTCAAGGTCTACTAGAAACGACGGATTTAATTTCTCTGAGTTTAATGAAATTGAAAACGACAAGAATGAAAGGTAACTAGAATAACAAAACTTCGGCCCAAAAATAAAATAGAAGTCACGAATCATTATTACTCTCCTGTAATTGGCAAAAAATTACACTAAAATCCTCAAAATCCGTTAAAATTCCTAGAAACCTATTGAAATTCCGATCTAAAAAAGTAGTGCAACTAAATGTCTCGAAAATCTCGCTTTCATGATATTGTTTCAAACGCGCATGTTGGTTTGCTAGTGTAATTAAAAGCCATTCATAAATTAAATTGTTTGGAGGCGAAAACAATTGAAATTTATATGCTAAAATTAGTAAAGCTTAAAAGAAGCATAAAAAATGTGATATAATTTATAAACAGCACATCATTCTTAATAGTTTCATAATTACTGATTCAATATTTAGAACTGACATTAAAAATTACATTCAGAAAAAAGTTTCTTTGAATCAAACAAACGTATCATTGATATAGGGTCAAAGAAAAAATATCTTTGAATTAAACAAAATTTATTCGAATTAAAAAAAATTTATTTGATTTAAAAAAACTTTTTTCTGAGTGTACACTGAGAAAACTGTTTGGTTCGGACAACAAAACGTTTGGTTGCTATAGAAGCAACAAAAATTTTAAGTTGTGCCAACCAAATCTTGGTTCTTTCAACAAACCTGTTGTTGGCACAACCAAAAATTTTTGTTGCAACCAAATGATGGCCTAAAAACGAAAAAATGAAACGCGCGCCTAGCGCGCGACTAATAATCCTAGTAACAAAATAAGGAGCTAATGCACTGGAATTTTGAGTGCTTGTGGGAATTATCGTTGGATTTAGAGAGCGTCATTAGTCCGTTAGAATAACGAGGGACGATAATGTCGAGATATAAACCCCACTGACGGATGCTCTGCTAGTTCGAATAGAATATACGCAAAGAGGTCTGTAGTCTGTACCTAGGTCGCGGCAGCTGGAAAATGCTAAGCCACATTCCTGGAGCGCCCGGTATGCCGGCGGTATTGCGCGAAATTACCGCACTCTGTACGTGTCGTTCCCCGACTGTTCTCTCCTTTCTCTGCTCCACGTTACAGCAGGAATAGGGCTTTGCTTTTCCTAGCATTTTCGCCCGCGGGGGTGGGCCTGGTGAGCCCGTGAGCCGATACCCAACCGGCGCCAGAAGGTTCACACCATCCCGGGGTGTATACACTTCTCTACTTCTCTCGAGAAACGCTCGAGGAGCTTCAACATCAGTCAAGAATCCACTCTACTCTCGGAATGCAACCATTCCTATGGAAAAACTGAAAATTTCCTTTCGTGTACGATTGAAAATCGCTTCATCTGATCCCACTCGTTGAATTTTCACGACGCAGAACTTTTCAAGTTTTACTAGTCGAGGAGTCATATTTCTCAAAAATATATTGAATAGGCAATATCTTGGAACTACCGACTTCCTATTTGCTGCACTTACTCGAGACCTAGCAAATCAAATTTATTTATGAATCTTATGTGAAAGCATGTGCTTTTAAAGAAAGTTTTTCTTTGAGATACGACTTCCTAAAATGGATATTCATCATTGGCTGTAGACAATAGAAGAAAACCTCATCAAACCCCATTTTTCGCTAATTTATATAACAGTCGAGTGGTTCAAAAATAATAGCGAAGATATTAAGTTTTAAAATCTTTCAAGGCCGATAAGGGAGTACTAGGTACTTTTGATTCTAGCTCAGATTTATAAATAATTTTCTCTTCAAAAGGAACAAGTAATTTCGAGAGCACCTTCAACTTTTTAATTTTAATTTTTTAGATCACTCAAATAAAGAGGAACCTTTGAATCAAAGTAGATTCAGTAAATATTACATTTACTTGAAATACATAACGTCCGCGGGTGTCGAAGAGATCGATGAAGAAAAGGAAAGCTATAGGCTAGGATATCTCCTCTAATAAATAATGTGTCTCCAGTCATCAATGTCCAAAGCGATATTTCGCGACTGCATCCAGCAGTTGCATCATACACATTGAAAAATCTGATGCACCAGCGAGCTTCTTCGATACGGAAGAGTAATAGTGGTCCAGATTTTCTGCGTGCTAGGTCGGCTAAGCTTTGCACTCTTTTTTTTATCATCAATGAACGACGCTTCGCTTCCTTAAAAGTAGTGAATTCAGTCACCTAGTAGTATCTACGTAGCCATACATGTGTAGACATCCAATGTATACATGTATAGTTGCATACATTGGAACACATATCGTATCCTTGTAGTAAACTCGAGAGTGGGTTGAAAGTCCAAACACGAATCCACTTCCATGGACTAGTCGACCTACCCTAACTTCCCCACCTCCTATCCCTTTATACCTTCCCACCCTCTTGTCGGCACCGACGTCTATGTTCTTCTTTTTCCGTCCAGTATCCTCAACCCCAATTCACAATCAGCAGCTCCATATAGCCGCGCGAGAGATTGCTTCAGCAAACTGAGAATTTCCTACTGTCCTGTGTCTTATAGTCGCAATATATCCCTTACATCCCAAGGGCTTCCTAAACTATTTCGCTTCAAAGGAAGATAAATTCTATTCATTTAAGTCAGTTTAACTTAATTTTATTCGAAACTTCTCTGGAAAAAACAAAAAGAGCTTGAACCTTTATAAATAAGGTTCCTTACATTTAAAAGATGAGATGATTTCATACAAAATTCCCATTTAATTTATAAATTTTATGCTATGAAAATTATTTACAAAATTTAAAAGTATGGATCCTTAGATTCCAATTGTCTTTTATATTTTAAAAAGATTTTTCTAATATCCAATCTAGCATATTTCTTTCAATTGAAAGAGAGCATACTTTCTTTCTCTAGCTAGTTTTTCTTTTCACAAATTTTTCTCTTGTCATTCTCGGTATTTTTGGCAAACGTGAAGTATGCACAGTTGCTCATTGACTGAAATTACTGTAGTGGAAAATTTAACAAAAAAAACCATTGAAATGGAATGTTTTCAAAATTCAATACAGATAGATAGAGCAATGAATGCTATCAAACGAATGTAAGCAATTTAGCATGAAAAGAGAGTTGATAAACTCGTGCATTTATAGCTCACATAACCGAATAAACGTTTTTTAAATACAAAAGATTTATTTGTCAAAAAAGAACACACATTCCAGTTGCCTGCGATAAAGGAATGCTTATATTATTCTGCTGCAGTACTACACTAACACTAAGACGAATGGCAAAAATTTTAATTGAAACAACGTTTCTTTTCAGTCGTGAATCTAAAGCTCTTGTCACTGAGTACTAAGACGAAGCACCGTAGTATTTCGCAAGAAAGTATTGTTAGTCTACCACCTTAGAAAACGTAAATAAAATGCTTCTATTCAAAATTGGAAAAAAAATATTTAGATATAATGTCAGATCTTTAAAAAATCAGTAGTAACGATCAATTAAATGTCACTTTTAGTACAGATATATTTATATGCATATCGGAGTTTGATACACAGGTTTGATAAAAAAAAATGTCGAGTTTTGCTTAAATACCGTTGAAAGTGGTCAGAAAGGGTAATAAAATGAAAAAGTACAGGAAAGTTCAAATGTTTTAACAAAAATTGAATTTTCGAATTTTTTTTAGTTCAATTACGAAACTCGACATTTTTTCGATCAAACCTGTGAGAAAATATAATTTTTTTTCGATGGGAGTGGTTCAAAAAAATAGAGAAAAATTAAAAGAGCTTTAGTTTGGGAAAGCAGAGGAGGTATTCAAAATGATAGAAAAGCAAGCTTCCAACCTCTGAAACTTAATATAAGTGCGACTGTGCGACTTTGTCGCTTGCGTTTGCCGGATTATCTGATATCAGAGAGGACACTATTCCACTGGGAGGTAGTCCACATAGTCCAAAGGCTTTTTCAGTGGACAAATAATGATAATAAACTTCTAGGAGGCTTTACTTTTTTTTCTTCAACAAGGTAGGATTTGTCCCTTTTCGTTGTCGATATGTCGACTGCCAGCTATATTTTCCCATGTCTTTTCAGCATTATCCATACCACAAATTCTTTACAATAAACTTAAATCTCTTTATACTATACATTTTCCAAATATCCAGCATAACTAATACTAGAATAATTTTTAAAATCTATATTTTAGCGAAAATTGCGAAATTCGTCGTATTGCTGTTATTAACTTATTGATCAATATTGAAATTAGCTAACTTCACTAACAGAAATTACTTGAATTGAGAAATCGTTCACAAGTCCTCAAAATGAATTATAACGTGAAAGCAAATTGCTTGATCAATTTTGTTCATTCGCCAGTAACCGATGGTGAAATCCAATCGCAAAATGGATGCGAAATTTTTTTTAATTCCAATTAGTATCGTTTTCCAATCCACACTTTCATTCAGCCTCAATCTGAGGAAAACATTGTTATAAAGTCGAAACGAAGTATTACGTTCACATTTGAGTGCGATATGAAGCATGTATTTCTTTGAGAGTCAGATTTCCTATAGATATTATAAGCTTTCATTAAAACTTTTATAATGTTGAGAGGTAATTTTTTGATCTCCATTGACGTAAAAAAGTTCAAAAGAAATGAAATCATCTCTGCTCTTCATATTTACCTACTCTCCTTCATTTCAGGCAAAAATATAAAAAGTTGCAATACTCGACTCGTGGTATAAAATGATTAGTTCAGACTGAGCGTTCTTTGGTTCGTGACTAACTACTGGATGAAAGGAAGGAAAAGGAGTAATAAGAAACGAAATTAATAGGAACTTTGGTAACAACTCTGGCAGAGACATGCTAAATTCTTGATTAAAAATTAACAAGTTTCGCCAGAACTGCTAGCCATTAAATGAAATACGAATATTAAATCTATTTTTCCACAGTAGTAATAATGATATAAGAAATTTTAGCTCTCTACGAGTTTATTCTTAGAAAGTATTCCCGTGTGCACTTTTCTTCGCCAGGAAAACACATTTTCTAATACGCAATTCAATTTTCGCGTTTCATGCTAAGTTATGGCTACACCACTAGCATCTCCAGAAAAATATATCATTTTCACTTGCCCGCCACCCCCGAAAACAAAAGATCCTCCTCTGCATTCTCTCATTGTCTTTTCTCGGCACAGAAACACGCATACGTCCGGAAAGAATCAAGTACAACTGCAGGCGTAACATCCGGCGATGCGCGGAATGTTTTGTATTTGAAAAATACCAGAGTCTCGCAAAGTGTCTACCCACGCTGGAGGTAACGATAATGGCTTTGGAGTGTTGTGGCTCTGGCTCTTCGAAAAGAGTACAGAATGAAAGAAAAGGTGGCTCTAGAGAAAGTAGGGGTTAGACGGAAGTATACCCCTTCTTTCTATCAACCTAGAAGCCCCAAGAACTATTCTACTGGGTGTCTATTAAATTTTACTCACGAAATTCCCGAGGGGCCATTCACTCTGAAATCATAAGAATCTTGACAACTGATTTAAATTGATTTCAAACGATTTCAAATGATTTCAAACGATTTCAAATGATTTCAAACGATTTCAAATTATTTCAAAACTAATGTCTAAGATTAGCCAGATTCCGCTTTTGCTTTGCGATTTCAAACTGACTCCCGCTTATTTCCTGCTAAATGCAACAGATTCCTCTTTAGCATCATGTTAATTCTCAGATTTCATGAAAACTGCACTGATTGCTGCTGATTTCATGAAATCAGCAATCAGTTGCAATTGCCGAAATCTGACTAGCGTACACACCACTGCGCATTGACCACAGGCTAGTGCGCAACATTTCCGCGCACGGGAATATTTTCACAACCGAATCTTCTGTTCGAACCAAGTGACTGCACTTGATTTCACTTCAGACTGCCTCTGATTGCCTTTTTGAATTCCCTGACTCGCTTCTTAAATTCACAGATTCCCTTCTTAAAGATACAGATTCCCTATTTAGAGTGAGTTAACTGGATGATTTCATATTAACATGAATTAAGACCCAGATTTCATGGATTCCTTTTTAGATTAAAGTGATTACTACAATTTTTTTTGATTCTTTAAGATTTCGCATTTTTTGTTCTTTATTAATGTAGATTCCTCCTTGATTTCAAACGTTAAAAGTGGCTGATTCGAGAGTGAATGGCCCCTCGGAAATTCCCGGACATTTCCCGCATTTTTCCTGTTTATAATCATCATAGTGGATTGTGCCACGCGTAATTTGCTTCATTGCAATATTAAACTTGATTTAAAAACCATATTTTTAAATAAATTTTAAGAATTTCAATTTTAAGTACAAAAAAAGTAGCGCATTGTAGGCTTCTATAGTGACCACTGCAAATTCGAAATGGAACTCCGGGATGTTAATTTCAAGAGATTTAACATAATTTGAAAATTGCAAAGTGTCAACAAATGAGTACTGAACATTATTTTTATTATAGTTAAAATTGCATGCATTTAACTATTTTAAAAGATAAAATCCTCGATATCAATTCATATTTTACGAAGAATTCTATTCAGCACCCTTTCAGAATTCACATCCGGCTATATTAGCGTGCAAGAGAGTTTGGACTATGGCAAACTGCAAACGCAACGATCTATAGCCATATGCGGATTACACGTGGTGGCGCGCTTATGCAGTAGAACGAGGACGCTATGGTCAGCCAAGCCAAGTGAGCGCAGTGGTCTGTGATTCTTTTTTTTTTATTATTTTTTTTATTCACAATTTCATCCCTTTCTCTTCAAATCTCCTCCACACCTCATTCCCTTCTTTCTCATTTCGTTCACTCTTTCTCGTCCAGCTGACGTGCATCCCGCGAATTTTTCTGCTTACTCACGCGCCACTATTTGCACATTTTATTATTTACCAGAAAACCCGGACCACCAACCATGCGCGTAATAGCGTTTCAGAGCATTTAGTGAGTCGGATGATTGTTTAGCTAATAGCTCCATAGAGAGCAGAGCCTTAGGAGAAGAGAATCTCAACCCCTCGACTTTCACTTAGACTCCATGTACACCATTTTCAGGGAAGATGTGGCTCATGTTGAATTTCATGTGAGGGCTCAGTACATACTATTTACACATTTACACAATGTACATTACACATTCACATATGCAAGAGAATTCCCAGGTCAGGTTTGGTATTCGCAATCAGCCTGGTCTATGTAGGTGAATAAGGCTTTGATAACTTGTCAATAAATCAAGAGGCACTTTAACAGGATGTTTCTACTAAATTTTACCCACGAAATTCCCGCATTGTTTATGTTTCAAAGGATTTTAAAGAATTTTAAGATATTTTGTAGAGATTTTAAGTGATGAAGAATTACTAAAGATTTAACGGAATTTCACAAATATATTAATACGTTATTGTTTCATCTTTAAATTCTGCCTTTCTCAATTTGAAACTGGAAATGTGTCTAAAATAAAAACAATTCCCGGATTTCTTTAAATTCCCGTTGATTTAAAACTTCACTGAAATTAAAGAATAACTTTATACCGACATAGATAAACATGTTCAACAATTTTACTAACAAAAATATTCAATTACTTTAGAAGCGAAAAAAAAAAAGATTTAAATGTCATATATTCATGATTGATTTATTTATTCCGACGATTGGAAAACGTTTCACCATTTATGCATCGAAATTGCTAATTTCTGAAATAACTTTGTATGTTATAATTTACGAGATTGTGATTAATATAGGAATATATCAAACCTCTACAAATTCCTGACATATGTCCTAAATACAATGATTTGAAAAACTTCAATTACGTTAACATTATAAACTGCAATAAATATTAAAAAAATATTAAATTTGAAAATTAAAATACTTTCTCTAAAATTATTTAAACATAAAAGTAATTATAGTAATTAATTACAGTATTATTGCAATATTATAATTCCGAGAATAATTTAATACCGAACATATTTGAAATTATTATTTATATTTGTATAAATTGTGTGTATATTGCTTTCATCGGAGTGGTTTAATTATCGAAAATATTTGCTCTAAAGTCAGTTTTATTTACCAATGAAAAATGTATAGAATATTTCAACCGAGTTAATATCGAAGTTAATTTATAGATATTTCATTACCCTTGATAAAAAAAAACACCAGAAACATTATTTACGATTGTAAAAAGTCAAAAATTGTTATAAAAATATATTGTCAAAAATATATTTTTTCAGTCTAAATATATTACGTTGTGATTTAAAAAAGACTCATTGTTTTTTATTATTGTAATATTTTCCAAATTCACAATGTGAGAAAACTTTAATAATAACTTAAATTTATTTTACCCAAAACTTCTTTATGTATACTTTCTGTATTTAAACAGTTTATTCAGAGAAGAATCGAGTTTCGTAGAAACGGAGGGGAAAAGATTGGCCTTCGGCCAATACTATTCAAGGTATTTAATTAAATTTCTGGGCTCCTGTACGCAATGCCGCTCCATTGCGTTTCAAAATGCCGTGGCCACTTTAACAAGTAATTTTCATTGACTGACATCTGTTTTAATTAGAAAGAAAATATTCATCATCTTTATAAAACTCTCATTAACAAATGAATTGTACTTTCTATAAATTTACAAAACAAAAATTGAATAATATTATATTAAATAATAATATTCATATATAAATGATGAATTTCTCCATATAAAACATCAGTAAACTAAGGAATTTAGAATGCCGCCTTAAAATCCTGAAGATTTTTCATGTTCGCGGAAATTCTATACCAATTGAATATCAAAGAATCCTTATGAAGATAGAAGTCATTATGAGACTTTCTTTTCGCGCTGCTGAATACTTGTTCAAGAAATTCTCACTCGATATGTACCCTTCTTCAAGTCTTCTTTAGGGATCATTGCTTGAAGCAGAAACTCATCAGAGTCGCCAAGATGTGCCTCGGGGTATTTCAAAGTAATTATACCAGACTCGTATATACTTTTTCCCGAGAAAGCATTGAGTGCCAGTGTAACGACTCAAACGATGACAAAACTTTTTCTTTCAACTCAAAAGTACCCGCATTACAATTTTCAGCTTGATGTGAATTCAAATCGCATAATGTTTAAGCTCGACAATGAAAACTTTAGAAAAGTATCTCTAAAGAAGAAACGTCACTCAGATCTTGGGAAAAGCTTAAATTCAATTCAGAAAATCTTTGATTGAACCTCTTTAATTTGTACCTCTTTAATTTGAATCTCTGGCAACTACACAATGTGAATCGTCAGTTTTTGAGCAAATAAAATTTATTGTAATGTTTGCTTTCAATAATTATTGGAGAAAGTATAGTGGTTATCGTTATAGGTAACTGCTTTTTTGCAGCGTCAAGGTTTACTCGAACGGAAAGAGAGAATAACTGGTAAAGATTACTTGACGTTTCTTTTCTTGATGATCGTTCAGGGTACAAGCTGTAAGAGCAAAAACGTACATTGCAACTGAGAAAGGTCCTTCGCTAACCAGTAGTAAAACTGCGGAACCGATCAGGCGAGTGATACTTTCGGAGAACTGATTTTATTTCTCAGACTGACGATCTCCATAAAACGTGCTGAGACTAAGTTTAAGAACTTGGCTTTATTCGAATCTCTAAATATTTAAATAATGCTACCACTTTCTAACTTTATTTTCGTTTCAACTTTATTTGTATTTTACTTGCGCTTTCTAAACCAAATTTATGTTTATTACATTCAATGCATTGTAATTACCATAAATTAGGATTATTAAATATTAATGCGCATATTTTATTTTAAGATGTCTTACAAAATCAGACTTTTACTACTGAATACTCTTAATATTATATCTTTACAGTAGTAAAATCCAGATATGGTCAGACATGTTACATTTAAATCTCAGTAAAATAATGAAAAAAAAATATATCAAAGCAGATTTGTACTTTGTATCTAAAGTTACAAAGTCCAGTTCTCATTCTTTTAAAATGAAGCATTGTTTTATGTATCTCTGTTCATTACGTGTTTTTTACTAAAAAAATTCCCTGTTCTGCCAGACGAGAGAAAAATGTAATTCAATTTTCAATTTAAAAAATAACTCTGTATGGAAAATACGCGCCACGAATTATAATCACAAGAGTCTTTGAAAGTACTGTAATTATAAAGAATGCCATTCAAAAATAATGCGATTCCTTTTTAAGAATTTTCCAACTTCTATTTGAAAATTACTATTCTTTAATTCTAAGACTTCGAGAAATCAATATCGAATCAATCAACTGCCATTTAAGCATTTACTTATTCATTTACTTGGTAGTAAGGAAAAAAATAGAGAACAGAGAAGAGAAAGGAGGAGGCAATTGAAATCTCATTTGCAGACACGTTTTGTATTTTATGCGACTGATCATCAAGTCAAGAAGGAAAGAAAGTCTCTTTTGGTTTGACTCGTCAGTCCTCGTCCCAAGTGGGCACAACATTTCGCTTATCAAACTTCTAACTTTCTGTAGAGTCCCACGTGCAACAGTCGCGCGATACGGGAGTAAGTTGTGCACGAATAGGGCGCGCTCGTTTCAAATTTGCATTTGAACTCGAGCAAGTCGCAATAAGAATGGAGAGTGACTTCCGTCATAAAGCGTCGTAATTTTATGCGAGCACAGGAGGAGCAACTCGCATTGAGCGTAGGTCGCGACTTAACCGGTTGGGCATAATTTTATACCGGAAATTCCGGCCTCAAAACTTTATTCCGCCACATACAAACCGCAGACAAGATGACTGCACGCGGATTAATAGATTTTTCTTTTACGTTTTTTGTTGTTCATAGACTTTTCTTGTTTTGTTTCAGAGTCTCTCAACCCTGGTATTCAGATTCTGAATTTTAAAATCGAAGGTAAGACCAAAATCATAATTTCTGTTTTACTTACTTTGACATTAGTTTTGACTTACCAAGGAAAGACAGGAATTTCATAGGAATATCACCGGAATCACAGTCTCGAATCTGAAATCACAATAATACAAATAAAATTATTTTTCTTCAGATTCAACTTTTTTCAATTTCCCTGACATTTCTCTGACTTTCAGACAAATTTCTCTGACAGGAAAGTATTAAAAATATAAATAAATTTTCAATAATAATGCTATTAAAATTTTTCTAACATTTCGTATAATTCACGACAACCTTGGAAATCTTTTAAAACTCCTTGAAATTCCTGGAAACATAAAATTCCACGAAATCCTTTCAAATTTGTTAAATAAGAGATTTTTTAGGAAATTAAATTTAAATTCCACGAAAAACTTTTAAATTCCTTAAAATTCCTTAAAAAATCTCCTATAATTTCTTGCAATCATTCAAAATTCGATAAAAATATCATAGCATAAATGTCAATTTCTATTTTCCCTGACTTTCCTGACATGTGGCCATTCTGATTTTCTTTTATACATATATGTATGTTAAAACTATTATAACTCGTGGATATTAAATTATGAGCATAAGTCAGTTATGCAAACATTTCAATTAAAGTTCATGGCACAACAAGCGAAACCTTTCTGTGCGTGGAAAAGCAGAGGAATTAGTGAAAATATCGTAATAATCGTATTAAAATTAATCGTATTAAAACGTAGGAAACTCTCTCTGCATACTCTCTTCAGGAAGTATATTTTAGCAAGAGGATAGAGGCACATTATGATAACATGATTGTATCCTAAAAATACATGCGAGAGACAAAGGGACCAAAAAGGAATTCCAGAAATGTCTGGGTCGGTTTCTGATTGTCGATGAACAGGGAAATGACAGAATTTTGCGGTGAGGTGATGGTACAGAGGTGACTCTAGATTCTAGATGGCGTGCCGTGCTTGCAAGGAAGCAAGGGCCAGAATACCTCGGGCCATGCCTAATGAGCTTCCTGCAACATGCACAGCTGCCTAGCATTCACGATTATTCAAATCCTGACTGTGGAGGCCAGACGGGAGTAGATTGAGGAGAAGCTAAAGCTCTGGCAGGGGCAGACGTGCGAAGAACTCTACTACTCACAATCGGCAATGGTAGGCCATTGTCTTACCCTGGATGTCTGTTTTAATAACGCGCCCGTTCGGACGACAATTCAACTTTCTGCAAAAGGAAAAAAAAATAGTAGAAGGAAGAAAACAGGGAGCCAAGAGACAAATCTTTAATCTGAGCATAAATCAACAAACACGAAAAATATGTTACGAAAATTATCCAAATTGTGTAGTTTAATTACTTGACTTTAATTTACTTCATTTCGTAATATGATGGAAACTCAAAATGCAATATGATTAGTTTAGTGAAATTAATTTATCTATCGTTAACTCAACACTGTATAGTGTATAGGGTAATCGAGATATTACGAGGACGCGCGAATCTAGTTTGAGTAATGACAGTTTAATGAAAACACTTGGATAAATCGATCAGTGTTATATGTGCGATAAGCTTTCAATTCAGCGCGAGTAAGGGTCAAAGCGATGCTAACAGACCAAATCAATGCAGGCAAACCAATTATTTCAGGAAACACGCGAAGGCACACACAAAATACAAACCCCAGTGCTGGCTCTTTCTCTACCCGGAAATGTTGGTTCAAGCGCAGCCGATTGTACACGCGAATCGCTTGTTTCGGCTAAAATTGCAGATTTCTTCTATTTAAATGTCACTCGAGCGTACCCTTCTGCAATTGTGACATTCTTTCCCATTCAACTGTCACATAACCGCGTTCCCAATTCAGTTTGTTACAAAAACATTGCGGAAGGAGAAACTTAGGTAATTTTATACGCTTTTTAAGTCTTTCTTCATGCTCATACAATTGTAATAAAATTATTTAGGTGTCTGAAAAAAGTATTTAACGCAAAAAGAATCAGATAATTTTTAATGTGTTTTAGCGAAAAAAAAATTGTATATTTTTCAGTTTCTACTTTTGTTTCCTCATAGAGGAAGCTTCTACATTTTCTAATATTTTTTAAATAATTTGATATGCATTTAGTATTAAAGTAATCGAACGAGATGCCTTAAAAAATTTATCCGTTCAAGCGGATAAATATATAATTAGTCTATCAGTATCAGTATGTTTTAATTTTTAACTTTTTATAGTTTTTAAGACAAATTAAGCTTTCAGCTTAAAAGATATTCTTTTAAGATATTCTTTCTCAAACTTCTTTCCGTTCCTAAATGAAATATAAATATTTCGTAAAAAAAATGTATAGAGAATTATTAAAAGAAAGAAAACTCGAAGTAAGCGATGAGAAGTAAACTGTTTTTTAATCAAATTATCGTTTTTTCCCGTTCAATGATATTTCCGCTCAAATACCGTACTTTCCCGGTTTTCCGGTCAAGTCGTCACCCAACATCTACCTAACCCCCATAGTATAATTGAAACTCGAATGGTTTAATGTGTTAATAAAGGGAACTTCAATTCGCTTGAAATCAGGTCAAAATTTCCCTTCAGCCCATCTGCGAGTGCATTCGCAATAGTGGCAACGAAGAGTCTGTAAATCCAAGCGTTTGAATAAAGCACTCGTTCTGCGATTAGCCGTGATCGCTTGTCGTTGGCCCGATATGTATTCACTTGTGGAGGATTCTCGCTCGATCGGGAGTGTGAAAAGTAATATACCAACAGCATATTCGGCTCTGGATGCAGGGTGAAATAGAGTTGTCGACGTGGAACTGAAAATCTCGGTGGTAGAGTCGCATTATAGCCGTACGTCTCGCAATCAGTAGGCGATGCCAGCACTCTATCCGTCGTAACATAAAGCGGATTTCGCTGCTAAGCAGATGGAAATGCAGACGATGTGAATGCAGTAATGCTCTTCTATACAGTATACGAGAGAGAAAGAGAAAGACAGAGAAAGAACAGAGGATATGGTGAAGAGAGATAGAGAGACAAGAGTGTGCGTATGTGTTTTACCCATACAAATGAAATTTCACAGGCTTTCTTCTTTACTACATACATTACATGAATGACAATACAATGTGGGTCGAAAAAGAGACGCACTCCAAATGAAATTTGTCTGAAGCACCACAGGCAAAAGCCGGTGTTGAATTTTTTTATGCTTTAAAAGAAGTAATAATTCATTTTGATGCACGGAAAGATAGAGAGCAGGAGACTTCTGTAAACGCATTACTCTGTGAATAATTGTGTTTAAATGCACAGTAATATCAGTCACGTCTACGAATATTACTACTCTAATTGTAATTTTGCAATTTTGAAAATCATGAGTTTTTTCAGACTTCATGTAATAATATCAATTAAGTAAAACGTGTTGTCGAGTTTCTGTTAGAAACATTATTGATATTTTGATGCTACAGACTACTTTGTCTTTTCTTCACAAACTTTCAAGATAACTTTCCTCAGTAAGGAGAAACTCGGTATTTAATTGTGCTGGAGTCTGCTTCACTCTGAAGAGGAGATGTTAGAAAACAAAGATAAGTAAACGCCATGATTCTAAAGCAATCTCAAAATGAGAAATATCAGTTTAAGAATTGAGAAAGTACTGCAATGAGGGATTTTCTAATTGAAGAAGAGACTTGAATACATTAAAAATGTCTAGTTACTCGTGAACATATTTAAGCATTACATTTATAAAGACATACATGTTAGTTCTGCAACATACGTTATGCGCAAGCAGTTATATATAAATTCCGCATTCGTTCAGTTTGCAGAGGAACGAGACAAAAGATAAAAAAATGTGTACTCACGCAGTATAACGAAGTCACACTTATTTGGCTTAGCATCGTTAGTCTATATAGTTTATGCACCCTTGCATAATGTAACAAGAAGGATAAAAAATGCAGAGAAGAAAAAGAAAAAAGAAAAAACAAGATGTGAGAAGTATATATGCTCTTCGACCTACTAGTTGCTGCCCAGCCCATTGTTGAGTGTAATTGTTATGCGCTCATAAACTTCACATGTATACACACCCATCGTTGTCTCGTGACTGATTTTATGGGACACAGCTACAGTAATAAAAATTTTCTATCATCAATGTTAAAAAAGTTTAACGGCAGTTTATGACTCAGACTATAAAATACTCGCATATTTTTCGACATGTGGAGTTAACATTTCTAGAAAGTTAATTGAAAAAAAAAATGTTACACATTCTCTAGGATGGGGTAGTTAAGTAGATATGAAAAATCAATTTCGGTTGTTGGGTCATCAAGTGCAGTGTTTCAGGCAAGTGATACGAACCGGAAGTAAGAGCGGACATTTACTCCTGGCAGATTAGGGATTTAGCTTTGCACGCAAGATATATACACCCTTGATTCCTTAACCTCGCCCCTTTGTAATGAGTTTACTTCACGACAATGCAGAGGAGCGCTCTGCTTAACTCGCCGCTGGCTGCGACGCGACGCCCGGACGACTCCTCTTTCAGTAAAGTACATGCCTGTTTACATGTATATCAATTTAGTGTCCTCACATTCGTGCTATCATATAAACTCCCATACATATGTAACCGACATTTAAGCCGAAAAGCTACCCAGAATTACAGTACATTCACACAAATAATGTCACACAATCATGAAAGGGTGTGTTTAACCAAATGCAGGGTTGATGCCCAGGGTCGCATGTCTCTTTCACTTTGGCGATGTGAAAACTGGACAAATGGATAATATTAAAATGAAAGAATGGTATCATCATCCTCTATTTGAAAGCTTGCATCCATGTTTTCATAAATGTTCACATCTCTGGTATTTTGCAACATTATAAAGAACAATGTTCACCATCAAAATTTAGAGTGGCGATTCAGCGGACGATTTCAAATTCCCGGTTATTTCCGAGTCAATTTTTTCAATTTTCCCGGTCAACTAAGAGTGACATATTTATATTTGCCACAAAGTGCAAATATTTATTTTAATTTATGATTTGCATTATAAACTTCTTTTAACATAATTTTAGAGCAATAAATTTTAAAAAGTTTTTTTTTTATATGTATAATAATGAAAAAAATAAAAATACTTTCTCTCTATAGTACTTGGTTGAAGTTACCGACTTTAATTTTTATTTTTACATTTATTGGATTAAAAATATCAAAGAAAAAAAGTTCTCAAAACTATTTTATTCTTATTCATTCACTAGCAGAAGTTTATGTGGCTATACTCGGAATTTTAAGATATCTCAAATGACTTTAAGGAATTTCAAGATATTTCATAGAAACTTTAAGTGATTTTGGGAAATTTTAAGAGATTTCAAGGGATGTGAAGTAATTGTAAGGAATTTTAATGGATTTCTAAAGAATTCAAAAGTGTTTAGTGATTTTAAATACATTTTAAATAAATGATTTTAAGAAATTTCAAGGAATTGATTCCAATGTGGAAGAAATCAAATGAAATCCTTAAAAATCCCTTAAAATTATTTGAAATTCTTTGAAAAGTTTTAAATCTTCTGTAAAATGTCTTATAAAATATTTCCAAATATCTTGGAATTAATGAAAATCTCTTGAAGTCTCTTCAAACTCCTTCGAATTCATTAATATCAGTTAAAATGTTTTGAGATCTTGTGAAATCTTAAAAAAAAAAACCTTTTGATAACTCGTTCTCTTTTAAAAATCTTTTTAAATCCCTAAAATTTATCAAAATCTTTTATAATAACATCCCTTGAAATTTTTTTAATTCTTGAAATTCTCTAAAATCGCTATAAATCTCTTGAAATCCTTTTATAATTTTTAAAATCTTCTGAAATTTTCAGAGATCCTTTGAAATTCCTTAATATCACTTAAAATCTTTTGCAATCCAGTAAAATCTCTTTAAAATTTCTTTAAATTCTATGAAATCTCTTAAAATCCCAGGCAACGCTTATTACAATAAATTAAAAAAAATCGTCAGACTAGACGTCTGAAATTTCAAGCCAATCGATACTGAAATATTCAGGATCTAAATATACTGGATCCACTAAAATTCACGGATTGAAATCGCGAAAAGAGTCACAGAAATTCAGTGCAATTTGACTAATTCAATTTTAGAGAGTGGTTTTGGTTTCAAATACATTTTCAGGGAGCCATGATAATGCACCAGCTGCATAAACGCACCCTCACAAATGCGTATAGATAAGTATAACGTAGCCTGCGAACATTTCCCTACTCTGTATTTACCAATGTGGTAGGATAGATTCAAATCCATATTGGTACCTTTGGTACCAGTATCCCACACAGAAGCTAACTTTGCCGTCAGTTGAAACCTCCACTATTGCGACTCATCTCTATATATTATAACCTCCACCCAAAGAGATTCGTATAGTTCGTACATAGTATTCGACCGTCCCTATTCTCTGAATAGTAAATGTCTTTGGGCGGTCTTGCGAACGCAATTCTACGTGCACGAAAGAGAGAGAGGTGGAACATTTATAAGAGAATGGAGAGAATGAGAAAGGCACAGTCAGCAAGAAAGGGCGATACGAATATGAATTCATTGCCGGTTAAGCTTCGAGGACTTGTTTTCCCACCGAGTGCGACAAGAACCCGATGGTCCATAAATTAAAACTTGGTCCAAGGGAAGATTCTCAAGGGAAACTGGCTACGCACCACAAAGATTCAATTCTGTATGTGTCTCGAATTTTGAGAATCAGAGTGAATAGCTTCTGATTATCGTCGTTACTTATTACAGCTAAATATATTAGCGTTTTTCTAAACTTGAATATTGTAAAATTTTCATAATAAAAGAGTTTTGTATTTTTGTTTGTAAAAATAATGTTTTTGAACGAGGATAAACGATTGAGAATTTCTCACAGTAGAAAAAGTATTGTGTGGTCAGACTACAGCTGCAGAGACTGTAATGTTACGGTTTTGAAGGTAGAAACGACGCAAAGACCCGACAAAGTGTCGATTTTCCGGACATGTTGCATTCACGATTCTAAAACCCAAAGGGAGCTTGTGAACTAAACATTTGTTGTGAAGTAGCTTAAAAATGATGACTCGATGGTTCTCTAAATGCCGAAATTATAAGCTTATATTACCATTACAGAAATCAGAAATTCTACTTTCTGTAATTTGACAAACGGTGTACCTACTCGTTAAGCATAAGCAGTAATTTTGGTTTTATTTATTAAACCAGAAAACCTTTTTGAAAACATTCTTGCACGAAATCTTCCAAGTTTTATGTTTATCCATAAATTCAAAACTATTTTCACACCAAAAATACATTTCAACTATCTTCATTCAGGAAATATCGTTCCTCTCTACGAAGCAACCTTTCAATTCCTTATCACAAACTTTCGTGCACTCGTCATGCATAGGAAGGCGATCGATATACCACTGATCGAATGGAGAACATCATCATACGAGAAAGAGAGAGAGGGAAGGAAAAATAGATAAATGAAAGAAGTAGAAAAAGAGAATCCCTTAAGGAAGAGAGAAAAGAATCAATGTACACACTTTTTCAAAAAATGCGACCAGGCTCTTTCCTAATAAGACTATTTTCTCCTTCTGGTCCACCAATAAAACGCCTGTCCTGTGAAACGTCTTTCGAACATAAAGAAAAAGAACACAAGCTAAGAAGTCTCCTAGAATTCCGAAATCCCAACAATGCTCTTTGTTTCTCAGTTCATTCAATTCCAAGGAAAACATTTCACTTGAAATTTTCCCAGGAGTAAGTATTTTATGTTCATTTAGTTTATTTAATACACTGTTAGAAAAACGTTTATCAATTTTAATATAATATATATGCATCGAATCAAAGTTAAATCTCAATCAAGCTGTCTCAAATTGATAAATTCGAAATAAATGTAATAAAACAGTATTAAATTTTAATTAATGTTAATTTTCTGAGGGGACGATTCTGGATGAGATCAAGAATCCAGAATGATGCGATGTGATGGCACATGATGGGTAGTCGCAGCTTATACATATATATTTATGATTATAGGGCGTTTATAGCAGTTTCAAGCCTGGCCTCGTAACTCGCGTTGTCGCTGTCAAGCTGTTTTCCAAGCTTGATTAATTAGTTCAGCATATACATCTGGCACTCTGGGTTTAGCCAGACCTGTTAGAAACCCCTTTTTGGAAACGGCCTTCGCTTTGTGATCCTACTACAAGGAACGTCCTCTAGACTCCCTTTGCTTGCCTCTTTCGTTTACTACGTCTCAATGCACCGGAAGTTATTGTCAATCGCCCCAAATGAGATTACATGCCCTCCCCTCCACCCGTCCCTCAATTTATATTTCTCCCTCTCTTCTTATCCCTTTTAAGCAAAAAAGTATAGTCAATGGTCGGTAATACAGAATCTCAAATGTTCATGTGCCTGAAACAAACGATTTTCTACTTTGGCATTTTTCCTCGGAAAACTTCCGGAAAATTCGTTTTAGTTTTCCGCGGCCAGTTCTCGCTTCATCATTTACTCTCCTTTCGCTAACAGAACCTATGGATCTGTTCTTTATTTTCTTTCCTTGATGTGAATATATGGTTAAATGATTTCTTTAAGAGAGAATGAATCTTAATGATTTTGAAGAATTACAGGCGATTTAAACCGATTTAAAGGATTTTAAAGAATTTAAAAAAGTCTAAAGGATTTAAAGAGATTATAAATGATTCTAAAAACCTTGAAAATACATCAACAGATTTTACGTGGTTTTAAGGAATTACAAGGGAATTTAAGCGATTTAAAACATTTTAAAGGATTTAAAGGAATTTAAGGGATTTTAAAGATTTCAAATGATGTTAAAGAATTACTAAAGATTTGACGAGATTTCAAAAAATTTAGAAGGATTTTAAGATTTTAAAGCATGTCAAGCGAGTTACTTAAAAGTTATTCCAAAAAGATTTGAACGAATTTGAAGGAATTTCAAGAGATTTAAAAAGAATTTTAAAATTATAAGAGTTTTTAAGAGATTTTAAGGGATTTAAAAAAATTTAAAGGATTTCAAAAAAATTTCACAGAATTTTTAAAACTTTAAGTGATTTTGGAAATGTTAAACCGAAAATCTACTTCCTGCATTAAAAAATAAAATCAAGAACAATTCCCGGATTTTCCCAGTTTTTTTTTTCCAATTCTCGAACAATTTCCGGATTTCCTTAAATTCCTACGCAATAGACACCCTGTTTATATTAGACAATTTTCCGTATAGAATCTATTTCATTATCTCTAGAAAACTGTTTCAGCAATTCCACTTTGTCTTTCAGACGGATCAAGAGATTAATACAAATTGTAGGGTGTTTATAAAAAAAAGCACTGATATCCAATAGATATCCTATTTCAGTAGGAACTAAATGATATTGGAAAATTTAAACACGGTGTTAGCGAGTTTCAATTAACGAGATCGATTTTCTTGTTGAGTGAGTAACGAACAGAACACGCGTATACATTTCTGACAGAGAGGTAATCGAAAACGTTAGTCGTGGTTTAATATAGCGTCGAAAAATACGGCATATTTTCACTCATGTTTTCGAGCTCTATGACAATATTTATACACTTTATGCATCCAATCAAGAAATATTGTCACGTAAATTCACGCTATGATAACAATCTGTATTGAATAACCAATTTTGTTCTTTTTAGATTCTGTTATGAAACACTTTTGTTTCCATGAATTGGAAAAAAAGTTACCTCCCTGAAGAAGTAATATATCTTGAAATAAACTTCTTATAGAAGAAATAAAAGTGGGCAAAGTTTTCAAATACTGCATTTACAAGGTTGGAGAATTCTCAAAGATCAAAATAAAAGAAGACTCCATATACACGACTGACATCTCTCTTCGAAAAATCTTAATACTTTTCTAATTAAATATAACAGAATTTATTCTACAAAAGAAATTTTCATCCAACAATTTTAACCAACATTAATTAATTTCAACTGGACATAAGCGTGCTTTGACTAATGTTTTTCGAAAGATTTATGGTGTATCCCTTCAGTTCGGTTTGCCCTCGTTCTCTGTTCCTCTCTATATATAGACTTGTAGACAAATACCACATTCATGACTACATCTACATTATGCAGTCCTGAAAACCCAACTCAAGTCTAAGGCGAAGAGCCTGGGAAAATTCTTAGTGGTCACGCCACGAGGAAGACTTTACAAACTTAAACCAATGATTTATTTATCAATAAATGAATTCTCAGACATGTGATTGCGAGTTAAGCTCGAAATTAGACTATTCTTCTATAATTTATCACTTCATTACTATTATAATAGTCTTAGCTCAGAGTTTATTGTAGATATGTACAGCTATGAAGAATTCTTACCAGAAATAAGTTATTAATTGACGATATATATACTCTGGAATAATAAGCTGAAGATTAGGAAATCAATAAAACTGGATTAGCTCAAGAACCCAGAGAGAGATTCTGTTGACAGATTTCGCGAAGGACTATGGAAAATCAGAGGAGGTTAAATGTATGGTGTATTTATGGCAGTCTCAGGGTAATAGGTCCGGGGATATAACGGAGAACGTAACTCAGCATCAGCTAGCCTGTATAGAGCAAAGCTAACCCCCGTATTTCCGTAATCCCAGACAACACGGTACTCGGACCCCTATGGATCTCTAACTATATAGTGTTATACACCGCGTGCATCCCGCTTTCCAGTTATTTTGAAATCGATCCCATCCCACTGTGCAGCACACTGCGATAATATCTTAATCGCACTAATTCGACCTACAACACCTAACAAGACAAGAGAACTGGAACGTCAAACCAAAGCTAAAGCACTAAGCACTTCAAGTTGAAAGTTAATTTATCTCAAGTCTATTATAAGGTGAAAACTAAACCAGCATAATAAAGACAATTATTTGTAAAACCGACTTGTGAATTTTAAATGACCAGGGTGGCCATAACTGTGGCCACTCTGAATAACATTCCCATGACTGTTAAAATTATAGAACTTCTTTTTTCTAGATAGAATTTTTGCAAAACAATTCGGCGTTGGCTGACTTGAATTGATCTATACTACTTGTCACCAATTTTGTCTGACTGAAAATGACTTACACTCCTTAATTTCCTTTGTATAGGGGACGTAATAGGAATTACAGTTATTCTTGACACTGATTTACGGCTGGCTGAAGATTTATTACACTACTTCGAACCACCTATGTCTGACTGAAAATGACTTGTACTACTTGAAAGCCCTTATCTCTAACTTCTTATAACTGAGTTTAAATTACTTATTCTACTTGGCAACCATGTATTATATTTAGAAGAAAAGTTTGACTAAAATAAGTCACTGATTTTTTAAAACATAACCATCTTTTTTTTCAAATTCTCAAACTTTAAAATTGTTTAATTCACTGTATTATTTATTTGTTTAGTTTTTATTATATGTTCTCTTCTCTCTTTGATTATAGTGTCTTTTTTGCTCTTGTCCGTTTCTCGAAACTAAGTCGTCTGGTTGAAACTAAAATTCGTACTCGAATGGTATATTTGCCGTGAAAATGAGTGTACTGAAATATATGTATACAGGAAGAGAAATCAATGTTGTTGCAAACAAATAAAAGCAATTGAGGAAACTGTCAGTTACCGCGAGCAACGAATGCTTAACATGTATAAAATTCTCATGTATGAAGTGTACTCGATCGGCTTATCATTTTACATTGTCGATTATTGACTTTTCATCAATACAAGTGCCATCCTTCATTTTGAATAATCGACGATAATCGACCCCACAGAACGACTGTTATATTATCGCATCTCTGATAAGCGATGTGTATACATTTTGATGTAAATTTTAGGGCGAGTAAATCCATTAAATGTCTATCCATGACATTTAATCGGTTAATTATTGTCAAACTCACGTACTCAGTACACTATACTTAAATTTACCAAGAAGCTCTATCTTTATGTTTTATAAATTGTTGTATAGAATCCCGAAGTTCATTAAAATATTAATTTGAATTTTAACAAGAAAGAAGACATGGAAGAACAATTAATTTTAATTATAGTTTGAGCATATTATGTAAGCAATCTAAAAGCCAACTTTTCATATTTATTAAATGAAGAGAGACAAAAGGATATTTATTTTCAAATAAAAAAATTGATCAGAACAATGAACAAAACCACTTGACAAATATAACTCATGATGGGACTCGAGTACAATATTGAAAGTTTTTTCATTCTCGTACTATTGACATATCAGTCGGATGCGACTTTTTATGAAAAATGTACACAATACACATGCGAGCACAAAAGCTGTCCTGCGAAAGCGTAATTATTAGACTCGAATTATTGAACTATTCCCGGCAACGTGCAACCAAAGAAGCTTTGAGCCCAGAAATTATACCTTTTGAATCACAAATACAGGATTCGTATAATTAATAACCTCATATTCCAGTCCCATTACAGCGTTTGCGAATTCGATCATGATACGCCAGTCGCCGGCAAATATTAAATTTATGCGAATAGAATTAATTTTAATTCAACATTATCGTTTGACTATAACCCAATATTTGTAGTTATACACATATAACTAGTATATTTTACTGCCAAGTCAAATTCGAAGGGTTAATATCAACCAATCAAAAAGCGTATAATATTTACGTATGTGTACGTACGATTACAATAGCGCGCAATTATTTATTTAAACTAAAAAAAAGAAACAAAAATAGATTTTGTTTTTCAAATTTCTTGAGAAAATGATTAAGGAAATTATTATGCCTCCGAGTAACAAAGAATATGCTAAGTGGTAAAATCTGTGCGAGACTTTGATGTTGACGGGGTTAATATTTTACGAATAATGCATCTTCAATTTGCTGTATGTTCAGAAGCGAGAATAACAAGCTCGAGACGCCTTCGGAGTACGTACCTCCTTAAATTCTCTACCCTACTTGTCAAATGCTACCCCGCATGGCACGTGACATGACTCTTGAGAGGTACACACACCGCCAGTATTGCGGCAGCCTTTAAGTAAAAATCCCCACATCCACTTCCGCGGGAAAATCTAATCGCACTGAAAACGTATACTGAATGACGTCTCCTCGAGAAAAGATCCGACGCAGGCTGAAAAGCAGAGTCGAGCTTTTCAAAAGAAAACGTTAATATTGCAGAGGAGAAAAGCTCCATCGATCTAACCAAGAGATACATTGCTTTGCATTATAAAATATTTGCTATTGCTAAACAAAATATAAGATTCTTTCCATTCTCGATTAAAATTCATCAACATAAGAAAAACGATGTGTCGTTTATGTCAAATGTTATTTCAAACACCAACATTACTGTTTCCGATATTTATATACGATATCAAGAAGTCTAAAGAATCTAAAAGAAGTCTAAAGAAACCACAAGGACTTTGAACAAAAGGAGGCGAATTCAGACAAATTTAAGGTGAATTGAAAAGAATTCGAAAGCACTCGATATCAAGATGAATTCAAAGGATTTCAAGACATTTTAAAGAATTTAAAAAGATTTAAAATGATTTCAAGGGATTTGAAGGAGATTTTACACGATTAACAAAAATTCCTAGGGATTTTGATAGTATTCCAAAAATTTTGAGGATTTGCAAAAGATTGTAAAAGATTTCAAGAGATATCAAGAGACATCAAGTGATTTTAAGAGATTTCAAGGAATTTTTAAAGAATTTCGAAGAGCTGTGCAGGATTTTCAAAACCATTCGAGATATTTTTATTGATTTTAAAAAATTCCAAGGGAAATGAAGGGATTTAAAATTTTTTTTTGAAGATTCTAAGAAATTTTAATTGATTTTAAAAAATTTCAAGCTATTTCAAACTTCAAGTGATTTTTTGTAGCAATTTCAAGAGGTTTTCAAAGAATTCAAAAGTTTCAAGATTTTCATAGAATTTTAAGACATTTTTAACCATTTTAAAGAATTTCCACGGATTTAAAGGATATCAAGTTATTTGAAGTGATTTGAAAAAACATAATTTAAAGGAATTTCAAAAGAATTGAGAAGTGTTTAACAATTATCGAGAAGTTTCACAGAAATTCGAAGATTTCAAGACAATTACTAGGAATTTGAAAAGATTTTAAGTGATTTTAAGGAATCACATGAGTCAAGTATCAAATAAAAATATTTTTACGCGGAAAAAATTAGTAATCGAAATTTTCCTTGACTGTCATCGACTTTCAAATAAGTCTTTAAGTTTCAATAAATAATTTTTTCCGTGTTGACTCGTTATTATTGCAATCATCCGAAAAAGCTTTTTCAAACCGGAAATGACCCCGAATTATCCCATAATTATAATGTTGATAATTTTTCATATGAATCAACTTTATCAAATGAAATGCATTATAATTTTTAAAAACACATCAGATATAAAAAATGGTTATGTTTTGAATTCGCGCTTTTTTCTCAGAGTATATCAAGTAGATTGCCTTCCACATTCAATATTAGAATTTGTTACCCTTTCCACGTATCAAGAATAATATCGATATCTCCGTGCAGATGCAAAGCTACGCATTGATTATTAATCATCGCGTCTGGTTAGCTCCACTTGTGTAAAAATCTCCTCTTTGCCATGCCAAAATGAATCATATATTCGAGTCAGGTCGGTCCGCAAGACCGATAAGAAGTCCTTGCAGAGTACTGTAATAATTATGCAGAGAATATCACTGTGGGTGGCACTCGCATAACAAGTGGACCTCAGAAAATGGGGATGAGTGCACTCGCACGTACATACGTAATTGTGCTTTGCTCTTTTCGACTGAGGGGTTCATTCTGCTGCTTTTCATTGCGCATAAACCCACTCGATTCTCTAAGTATAATGTTCACCCACTTTCTCTTCCATTTGTTAAGAACTTATCTCATAAAGTTACTTACAAGTTTATATAGCATATTACACTTATTAAAATTGTCAAATTAAGTTTGATGCTGATAAATGGGATGGAATTTAATTATTCGAAAGTTTACTTATAATTCGCTCAGTCACGATTAAAATTCATTACGAAATGATGTATGGTTATTTTACGAAGGAATTCATCAAATAACTATGATCCCTCGAATTCCATTTCAGATATAGTAACTTGAATTATTAAAGTGGTAAAAATTATTTATACACTTTAATGTTAAGAAAATGCTGGATTTTGTTAAAGTGAATTTAAAATTCCATTAAATAATAACGTCCTTTGCGTTTGAAACTTTAAAACCCTCACGCTCTCTTTCTAAAAGCGTTAAAACTGAATGCTCCTAATTCGCACAAACTAGGACACTTCCATCTGCAAGCCTTGGGATTTCAAAGCATCAAATTAACAGTCGAAGTTTTTTTACGCATAGAATCTCAAGCCTGATGAGATACACGTCCTAATGATGCAAACTTTTTCATCGTACACAATTTACCATGCGCAAAATCTACAGAATACCTCCAGAATCCCTCGTTAAATATGAAAAATGCGTTGCTTTTTAATTCAAGATGTAAAAAATCGCATAGCTTCAGGCAAAAAATGTTTTTTGTTTTAAAAAAAAAGGTTCGCGTAAACTGACTTGGCATAAAGTTTCACAGGATGGAGGTGACGAGAGGGAAAGAAAATTTGTGGTCCTCGCGTGGGTAATGTCATGGCTTTCCACCCTCTCCCTTGCCACGGTCAACCTTTTCACTCTTGAGAGTTATCATGCAAAGCGAAGCAAAAATTTTTCCTGAGTGATATATCGAGGAGTGGAAGCAAAACCGAGAGAAATAGAGATAATGGGAGTGAGAGAGAAAAGGAAGAGCTGTGTGGGAGGTGGTATTAGTTGGTTGAAAAAAAAAAAAAAAAAAAAACTACGCGAGTGTCACTTGGTAGGTTAGGGGAAGATTGAACTGGCAATAAAATACTCGTCGAACCCGTCGAGCACGCAGTTTAAACGAGAATTAAACGCAGTATAAGCACAACTGGAAAATAAAGGGGTAGGTAGGACAGAGGACAGCAAACGTGCGAGCATTCTAATTATTTCCCCTGACGGTCATAAAATGCGGCCGAACTTCCCGCAAAGTCCCCATTGTCACGCATGTACAATGCGAGTTTGGGGTTCCAAACCCAGCTTCATTCGAAGCTAATTCCAAGGCTCTTCGAGGGTAAACTTCATTTTTGGCGAAGTTGCTTTCACAGAATCCATCGAAAAAGTTTATGAATTTATGTAGATTTTTCCTAAGGTGAAAATCAGTTCATTTTAAAAGTATGTGAAAAAAATTGCAATTATAAACATAACTTTTGTCCCATTATGATGTGTAACAGAAAAACCTACTTTCGTCCGCCTTTAAAGAAAGACTTTTTCCTTCATAAAAAACAAAATTACTACCTTTATTCACAAAGAAGAAAATGCCAGACGTCGAGGACATGAAAAGGAAAGAAGCCCTCTTTTTCGAAATACACGATTAACAATTAAGTGCCTTTATGCCACACTTAAAGTTGAAAGGCACTGTACGGTTAAGAGGATATGGTGGGTCGAGAGTATTATGAAATATTCTCGTGGGGGTGACTCGGCCGGTCCATTTCGCCAACGGGGGTGGGATGATGGCCTCCTGATAGAGGAAACATGTTACAGCTCACCATCGCGCATACAAAGTATCCGCTTTTCGCCTTCTATATACTGCAGAGGCACTCTAGTGCTGGTTCGCAAGTCCAGAAAACCCGACAAATCAGAAGTACTCGACCAAGAAAGCCGACCTACCCTCTCACTGAGATTTAACGTTTCACGTTCACCATTTCATGAAATGCCACGTACCAAAACGTCTGTCTTGCCATCCGATAATAATCAGCCCTTTCAGAGTAAATGAAGCGGCTATGCCAGGAATTAACTACTACTCGAATAAAATAGGTTCGATTAATTAAATTTGTCACATATGTGAAATGGAAGTTTTTTTTTCACTGAAGATTTTTTTCTTTGAAGAAGACTAGGTCTGAATTATTTATACCTTTCGTTGTGTAAATTATATTGATCGGTGAGAAGTTTTTTACGTGGAAATAAGAAGACATGTTTCTTTGAAAGGAATTATTGAAAATTGAATAGCGGAAATAGTACAAGTAAGCAATTCTTGTATCGCCTGAACGAATAATTGCGATCCACATGTCAGCGACAGGTATACAGTTATCGAGCACAGCATGAGTTCCTATACGCGCAGCTAAGCGAAAATATTGTTTCCTTCGATTCCATAAAATTGATCAAACAGCCGCTTCGTGCAGAAATGACCGATCAGCGAGCAATCACTTGCAGAAACGTAAAAGTCACTCCTCCCTTAATCACAGAAATTCACCCTCAGTAATAAGAAACGCCAAGAATATCTTCAAGGCAACACACCCTTCCAGTCAAGCAAACTTCATCAAAGCGAATACTAATCCCTCAAAAAGCTCATTACCAACTTGAATTAGATTTTTCCCATCAGAAAAAACCTCTATCACATGCATTAGAGTTTTTTTTTTTTATAAAAAATGTATAGTAGATTGTACCAAAAAAGACTTTTTTTACAGTAAAGTAAATAATTTTTTCAAAAAGAGCCTTCTTCTGGACCACTTTAATGAGTGAAATTCGATTCTTGAAAAAAATCTCGCAACGTTTGAAAATAATCTGCTCTTTGTGTATATTTCGTTAAATCGTTATAGGTACTGTTAGAATATAAATTTCACTGAATGGAACAATTTTTCAAATGAAATTGACAACGTTTGTTCCCAGTAATCGAAGCGATGCGCTTTATTCTGAAGCAGAAAATCCGCGATCTCCATCATTTAATGGAGGTTGAAAAGGCCTCTTTATGTTTCAATGGAAACTCGTACTCGATTTTAATGAACGCGACAAACCTGGACATTGACGCTTACGGTACAATTAAACATTAACGACGCAGACGACAGCACATTGTTGTCATTTACCATGGAAAAAAAAGTCATCACAAAAGAAAAGAAATCTCTAAGAGCTCGGAGGGAGTCAAGTTGAATGAAACAATATTCTTTGTTATGAGACATTTCTCAATTAATGACGTGAATACATTGCCACTGAAAAATTATTTTTTTAAATAAAGACAAGACCGCATTCAGGGCACCCGCCTTTCATTTAAGCTGTAAATAAATAGCTTTTATCATCGATTCCAAGTGCACAGCTCTTTTCTCCTAAGTTTTTTTTTTAATTTTAATAAAGCTGCGAACCGCTCAAAGATTTTTATTTCTTTTAATGAGCTTGGGAAATCTATTTTCCGATATAAACTTTAATTAGATATTATAGGCTGACCAGCGATTTTGATGTACACTTGAATTCAAGAATCCAAAGAGTTTAAATAATTCCAAATAATTCAAAATGGGTGAAAAAATGAGAGTGGGTGACAACCTGCGATGACTGCAATTATATAAATTTCTAATTTAAATAAAAGCAATTACCTTTTAGTCCTGTTGGACTTTACTAAATATATTGAAGGAAATCCTCCTCAAACGATTCTGGAACAGATTAGCATTTTTATAAAGTCAGTAAGGAGTCATCCACAAAATACCTGATACTATGTTTCTTTAAAGAAATATTGGCTATAATTATAAAGAAAATCAAAATTTTCAGTATTATTTCTAAATTGGAAGGGATACAAAAATAGTTTTAAAAAGTATCACGTATTTTGTGGACTTCCATTTGGAATATACCAGAATTTTTGAACGTTCAAATGAACAAAATATTTTTTCCTAATTTTATCTTATCCAGAAATATTGTTCCAGCTAGAAATAATAGGCTTCACAAGTCTCTTTCATACAGAATTATTTTCAATATAAATGAGTCAATATTTTAAAACTGTTTTACGTTTAAAATACAATCAATACAAAAATTCGTTCATTTGTACGTTCAGAGCTTCTTAGTCATCTGCACAAATTTAAGCTGCAATCAATTATTTTTACAAAAAATATAACAATGTAATGAGAAAAATCAGCACAGTGACGTGAATAAAAGCTATCAAGAACTATTCATTCGAAAATAAATGGTTCTTAATAGAAGTTCCCCTCTTCATGTTTGGGGCTCTTCGGCATATAGCCTCTTCTTTCTTCTGGCAATTGCCACCTACGAATTCGATTTGCGCTCGAGTTCTAGTATATAAATCATGTATATACAACATTCCCCAGACTTTCAACTCGAGCACATTCCGCGATATCAAAAATGATAATTGGCCAACCGGTTGTACCAAAAATCTAGGAAAAAATATCCTTAATTAAAATCAAAGATATTTATTCCCAATGCTACCTACCTAAGATTATAAATTCACACCAGAAAGAATTACCTGCCTATACCTAGCTTTATTTAAAAATATCAAAACAGATTCACACCAACACACGCACTCCACGGTTCTCATTCACACCACCCCGGTGCGAAAAAGCCTAACCTAGGGACACGACCCGGGACGTATCCTGCACCTGAGCTTAGAAGCCACATTAGGGCATTTTTCACACACATACATGCAAATAAAAATAAAAAAAAGTCTGAAATCGTACACCGTTTTTTTTAAATTTTAAATACTAAGCCAGTTTGAGTTTTTCAGGGTGCTTTGCAATTTCATAGGACAAAATTTTAAATCATTTCCCGGGTTTTTCGGACTTAAAACTTGAGACCTTCGATACTGAATATTTTTTTACTTTAAATATTCAAAATTAAACTTCTTTAACATACAATTACGAATTGTAAGCATTTTTTTAATATTCTGAATGTATATAATGCTAATAATCGCAAAAACTGCAGTAGCTTTTTAAACAAAAAGTGGTTTGAATTTAACTTTCATTTTCAATTTACTATTTTCAATTACAAATACTCAAATCTAAATTCTCATTTCATTTTTCGAATGAATGAAAATATTCCGTTCCACAATCATTTTACTAATGATTCGAGGAATAAGGATAAATAGATTGAGTAAAAATTTAAAAGCTAAATTAATCAATAATCAAATTCATGACCACAAATTGTTTAGCTATAATAAATTTATCTATAAATACTTGAAATTAATTTGATTTTCTAATATGTATAATATATATATTAATTAATTAATTTTTTAATCTCGGCAATTTTTAAAATGGAATTGTAAAATTCTAAACTTCAATATAAAAAAAAAATTAGCACCCTGAAATTTAAAACAATTCATATTAAACAAATTTTTCACTTTCAATTTATCAATTTATCAAAATAAAATATTGTAAAGTTATATTTATTCCAAAAAAATTCTCTCATGCTATGCAAAATCTACAAATACGCAGAGCCATACTTTAGATTTTATGACTATCTTGATTAAAGTGAAACGGTGTACGCAAAAAATAGATTAATAATAACACAAACATCCTAATCTAAATCAGTAAAATTTTAAAATAAATTCATGTTTCTATAATTTATTCTTTTTTAATTAAAGTTATAAGTTGAATTAAAAATTGAATTTCAAGTTGAGTTAAAAAACTCGAATTAAGATTAAAATCCACCAGAAGATTTAAGAATAAAAAATTTCACTTCAAAAAAACATTAAAATATGCAAACATAAGTGATTAAAAATATAAAAAATACAAAAATGAATCCTCGGGTTTTCTGTGCATAGAAGAAGAAATTAACTAAGATTACAAAAAGAACATGCTCAGCCTTCTTCGACACACAGTTTTCCCGTTCCTTTCTTGGATTAAAAAAACGAAATAAAAAGGCTCTGTCACAACATTAAATATGTTTAATCCTTAAAGTAAAAATAGATTAATTAAAATATAAAAAGAGTCATTTTCTCGCGAACCAAGAAAGGACGATTCCTGAGCTAAAAAGTATCAAAAATGGTGAATATCCACTTTCTAATTAAACATTTACGTTTAATTAGCTGTCACTGTGCGATTTTTAAATAAAAATACAACCCGCTTCCGTGCCAGTTCGGACCATTCATCCCTGACATGTTTGGAAACGGGAGGAATTCAAAAATGGACTTACCTTTATAACTGTCCCACGTCGGAACGATGGCAGCATGATGTCTTCAGGCCGCTCCCAGGAGATCCCTCCTCTTCTATGGACTTCTCCGAAGACCCGGGATATTGCAGGGGCCACTTTTTCTTCGAAACTTCCTGTCATTATATTGCATCAGATCTGAAAAATTAAAATACATTAATAAACTGCTAAAAGAGTATCTTTTTTGAGGCGGTCGATTTGTATTTAGCGCCTGAAAAATAAAGAGTGATGAGCAGAGTAAATGGAACAGCAGATAAGAGACCAATCGTCGTAATTATCGATGTAGGAGTGGGGAGTCCAGTGATTAGCTGAGGAGACGATGAGACGATCGTCATTAGGACTTGTTAATTAGACATAAGAACATTTTAATTCTAACCGTCACGTCTCGTCGTTTCCAAAGCATGAAAGAGGTAAATGATCCTACTCTACCTAATAAAAATCATATGGTGTTTGTGAGATTCGTTTCTTATCGGTCGGAGTGTGTTTTTTGTTGCAGCGTGGCGATCTATATTATTTATATTCTGTCGCTTTTCGTCATTTGTTTGTCGCTCCATGTTTCTGCTGTTTGTACAATCCACGGAGCTTCTGATTTCGTAACTGACTTATTTTGTATTTGATGAGGAAAGATCGATGGGTGGACTACGATATTTGATGATAGAATTTCTTGCCAAAGGGATGCTTTTCGTGGAGTTTGATTGTTAGACAACGATGAGAAAGGATTGAGCCATCCCAAGTGTTCTCTGCCTTTTTGGGACTTCGTTATTCTGTCGCTTTTGCTTACCAAATGTGATTCTCAATCAAAAGATTATGTCACATTTTTACAAAATCAATAAATCTATCTTGTGAAATAAAATTATCGCAAGCGACTTTGTCATATCGTTGCATATATAGGATATGTATTTTTGAAGTGAGCTAAAAGCTGGAATTTGGTCGGGATTATAAAGAATTCAAGAATCGGCTAGCCCTGGTGGATAAAGCGCTGCAGCAGCACCATTGACGCATCGAACAATGGCGCAACGTCACGGCTCTGTAGCGATTAAATGATGAAATGTATTGGGTACTTGCCCGAACTCTGTAAAACCACGGGCAGTCGCTTTCCTTATCAGGTTTGCGTTCAATGCATAAAGCATAAAGTTCCTATTCCATGCATACATTCATGAAGCGCGAATCATAACTTATGGCATTCCGCGAGTGAGTATCGAATACTCGCGAAATCAGCGGTGGGTGACTGAGGCACGTATGACGAAGTCACTTTGATACGCCCGAGGGCGAATTCCATTTTCCCAGAGAGAAAATCCATTGCCGATCGTCAATGAAAAATCACCGAATTATGCGATCACCACCGGAACTCCACCGTTCATTTTTCCACCGTCTTTTCCTTTTTCTCACTTACGAGTATAAATGAAAACGCGATCGACGCGCAACATTCCCGGTGCACTCAACTGGGGAATGTCATATTTCATTTTTCTATTGGAAAACTATTTTCTCCAAGTGATAAAAAAAAACGATCATTTCTCATTTTTACTTTTTCGTTTGGTAAAATTAATGTACGCAAAATAAGAAATGAATAAAGCATAATGATAAAGCATAATGGTATGTTTTGCTGATTTTTATGAACACAATGTTCAAGGTTATACAGCAAAAAATGCCTTTGAATTTTTTGTTCGCAAATTAACGTGGTACCAAATTTGATGTAATAATGCAAATACACGAAGGGACAACGAGGGAATTTGCAAGTCATATTCAGCGAGTAACGAAAGAATTTATCGCTTTTTTAATGTCACTTCAGACGGCTAAGTCCATTATCGGGATTGCCTTTTCCTTCTTCAAGAATATTCTTCAAGGTGTCTAAAATATGGAGACTGCACTTCTTGTAAAACGAAGTACATAATTGATTCACAGATCTGACATATTAAGAGTGGCTTTTGTCTTTTGTTTCAAAAAAATTTCTTGTCACAAATTCTCTCTAGCTAAACAAATGTTGCATGTCACATGTTCGAGCATTGCTCTGAAACAAGGGAAAATATTAACCCGACATTTTCTCAGTGAATATTACTGAATATTGCAAGCTCTTTTTTTTTAAAAAAAAAGGTCTAGTATCTACATACATACTTTGAAACTACTACAAAAGATAAACCTCCCAGGATTTGGAAATTCAAAGCTTGAGAGTAAATCTTCCTTACGAACCCATTTAAAATACGAATCCCAAGTAGACGTCTACTCACGTTCAGACATCGTTAGTACTATTAATATCTGCGAGTGTTGCAACATAATCCGTAAGCACCGGCGTCGTTATTGCAAGAATAAAATTCCTTAATTAACTCAATTCTAAATGAAGCACCGCACGAACAGATGTCCGCAAAGACTCTGATTCTCCACCAGCTTGGTACTTAAGTATCATTTTTTCTTTCAGATTGCTGACTGGAGTTCCAAAGTCTCATGGCAGCGTACAAGCTTGTAGCACTTCTTGCAGCTGTACTACAACTTTGCCTATGTGAGTCTTCTTTTCTCAATATTCATTTTATTCAATTTATATAGATTCATCAGACTAGGATTTTTATTTCCATATCCTAACTGCATCTAATCTTGTGCTATGATATGATAAGTTGATAAATGCGAGTTAAATTTTAACAAGCAAATGGCAAACAAAGGTCAGACAAAACTCAAAAAAAAGTATTTAAAGAAACTATTTCTCTGAACACAGGCCGATACAAAAACGAGATACAATATGAAATATCAATACGAAATTTTCGATATACTGAATACTGATATGACAGTGGGTCACATCAGTATTCAGAACGGATATTCATTTGCTTCGAAATCCCTTTTCCCGTTTTTTTTTTCAACATCTGCCTTTGCTTTTTCACTTCATTCTTTCTTAGAGCCACCATTTCAGAGACATATATAGATAACCACCCCCAGTTCGCAAGGACTGCGACCGAAAAATCGCAGAGTTCTATAAGTCGACCGCTGGCGGATGTCGCAAATTGAAAATCCGTGTCTCTCCTTCTCTCTCAAATTTATCTCTCTTACTTTTGCTACTTCTCCCTTTTATCATCGCCACTTCTCTCTCCTTCTGCTGTCAATGTTAGTCTATGAGATCGCGAACTTCCGAGTGACTTTTACGGGATTTCCGGCGGTGTAGAGGAAAACGCGTGTCACCTATTACACACTTAATTCTGTACGGACCCGACGACATGACAAACTTCACAGATTGGCCGTCAATCCAGCTTTTCCGGTTCCGGACACTATTCATCTTTACGCTGTCATTTCGCTACCCTTTTATAGAGGCAATAAAGTGTAAAAGGACTAATTATTTTCTACCACAAGAGCGCAATATAAAGGAGAAGAAGGCTGTGAATTTAAGAGTATTTATTATACGAAGGTCTAAGTGTGCAATTTTTTAAAGTGAAAACTGAGCTATAGTATTTTTATGTTTGATTCAACACAGGGACTGATATCAAATTTTTCTTCTGTTTTCGAAGAACGTTAACTTTTTATTTTAAAAGAAGTAAGTGTCAATAGCCAATATCAATTTAAAGAATTTTACACATGTTCTTCACTCATTTTAATTTCAAATTTTCGGATTCAAAAGACCTGAAGTTCAATGCTGTTATCAAACTGGAGGTATTCGAATTTTATATCCCTTCATGTGATAAAAAGACGAATAAAAATTTGATAAACTTCCCTGTTGGAGATTTACTATTTGAAAGCGTCAAAATTTATTACAAGTATAAAGTTTTGAAAAAACTAAAAGCCTTGAGTACAATTTCAAGAATTATGATCAAAAGAATTCATCGATATATCTATACATAAAGACATGTGAACAAATTCCATTCCCAACGATTTATGCGAGATTTCTGGACATATCGTTAGACTATTTTCTTTAGAGAGAAATTTCAAAACGTTTTCCAGGAATTTGCAAGGATTTTGACTATTTTCAAATGATTTTTACGAAATTCAAAAGATTTTTAGGATTTATAAAAGGTTTCGTAAAATTTTCAAGGATTTCAGGATATTTCGTGGAATTTTAAAGGAATTAATGCAATTTCAAGAGATTTTAAAAAATTTTAGGGGATCATAAAGAATTTTAAATGTGGAATTTCGAGGAATTTTAAGAGAATTCAAGAGATTTTTATGATTTCTGAAAGGTTTTGTAAAATTAAAAAAAATATCATGGAGTTTGATGAGATTTCTAATGATTTTACATAAATTTTAAGCGATTTATTATTTTGAAGAATTTTTATGGAACTTTAAGGGATTTCAAGAGGTTTCTCGAAATTTTAAGAGATTTTAACGAGTTTTAAGAGACATCGAAGGATTTCAAGAACAATGTATGCGAGCTTTTCGAGACATTCCATTAAACCATTTTTTCGTAGAGAAAATTATTTATAATTTCCTTATGAAATGTATTTCACATTTATTATTTTTCTAAATTTCAAAATGATAGGATGTTACAAGAGATTTTTATCTATAATTTCAATTCATTAAAGAACCCCAGCAGCACTCGAAATCCGATTGCAGGATCTGGATTTTATCTATATATTTCCAGTAGTCGAGAGGTCAATCGAACTTGCTTGCTCCCCTAAGGGAAATATATATTGTACCGCGTTTATGATTGTAATATCTGATTCGCTGAGCGACATAAGGACTTCGTCTCCCAAGTATTTCTCCCCTTCGACCTTATCAACTCGAGTTTTATCGGCCCCAGATTTTCTCTGCGAATTAAATCTCAGCTTAAATTCTCCCCTTGTTAGATGAATCATTTGCTGATTAAGGATATCAGAATCAGAGTCGAGTAAGTAAATAAGTCTTTCTCACAATTCGCATCACTGTACCATAGGGAATTGTTTTAATTATCTACAGCAATTAGTTACACTAAATATACTGAACCTAATAGCTATATGCCAAGATATTCATGTCAAAATAACTTTCTGAAATATATCTTTATACAGACACACTGATACTTTAACAAAATGGAACAAGTAGATTAATAATATATCCTCTGGTGTTAATTAGAACTTAGACCTAATCTAAAACCGGCCGTTTTATCGGAGTGGCTAATAAAACATAATTCGCCCAGTTATTCGTACAAGAAAGCGGTCGCTAACAAAGCTTGTAAATGTACAGGAATACAATTAACTGGGAGAGCAACTGGAAGATAGCTTTTTAACAGTTCCTATCACTCCTAAAAAGCTTCGCCGTTATTCGTGCGCACAGAACCGTCTGGCTAACTAAATCATGGTGGATTTAAGTGGATTCCACAAACCCCTTGGGTCCGACGATGTATTACCCTTGTACGACCGGTTGCAGAGCGCCTAGACTCCACATCGGTGGTCTCGCCTAAGAAATCCACCCTCAGCTGATATCCACTGCCACCGCAGTACAAATTGAATAGCCAACTCTCCTCACCAAACACAACCAAGATAATCTATCCTTAACTTGTATTATATTTCTATATCAGTTTTTTCTCTTCAATTTCAACCCTGAGATACTAGCAATTAGAAGAAGGGAACCAAATATGGATCAGCTTCTAGAAATCCCGGGCTTAAAAATAAAGTTATTGGGCAGGCCACAGACGCTAGAAAGATTATGTTATTAAACTATTAAAATTTTAATTTATTTATCAGCAATTGAATTGGTGAAGAGGGTTGAAAGAGGTTTTGAAAATGAAGATTTCATAAGAATTACGAATCACGCAATAAATAACATTATCGATTAAATCTATATTCTGTCGTCCGATTTGTTATATTTTTAACTTCATTCCCTTCTCTGATATCGTATCCTCAGATCGTGAAATCTTTATTAAAATTAGATTTTACGGTTTAGCCTTTGATGTGGGTCAATCTTATCACGTAAAGGAATGGAAATTTGAAATTTTTTCTTCGCGAGGGAATAATTCCCGAGAAGAGAATACATTTTAGACTTGGGAAAATTCGAGCATTCGATCAACCACAAGACAAACCGTGAAGGATCGTGAAAGCCAAGAAGTTAGATATATACGGAGCTTTCAGAGTCTCACTTAAAAGAAGGTTTGCATCTCTAACGTCCGTCTCGCTTCGATCTTCACCTAAGCCAAAATCAATAGGCGTATGTTCCGATCTGATAAGTAGCTTGAAAGACTTCGAATTCCCAAGAAACTTCGTGTTTTTACACTAACTCGTTTCGCACACTTGAAAATAAAAAGCCAGATTGATTTCATCCACTAAGCTTAAGACAACAAATTGTTTTAATCAGAAAATACTGTTCGGTAATGCTATTCAATATACTTCTGTCAAGGGAAACAACTGAAGTTGGAGTTCTGAAACATTTAGTACGCAACAGATTATATTTCTTTTCTTCGTAAACCGATAAATAAAACATATCCGTGCTGATAGAAGGAGATTTCAGATATAAAGTGTATACTTTGTATTCGCTATTCGTATTCAAACTGTTGCGTGACAGTTAAATATTATTTAGTCCCTGTCATTATCGCAACCTCATTTCTTTTCATCACAGCTCTCAGGAAAAGGATACACTTTTGCCTCTTTCTTCACATCACACTCTACCAAGTGTGATACTTTCGTCGAGCAAAAGTGACTGTGTATGCGTGTATGCATACTTATACTTATGCAGAAAGGATTTTCGCTATTATTCCAAGCACGTAATGCAACTTCCGGCTATCTGTCTCTCCATCTTTCTCTTTTCCTCCCTTCGAGCGAACGTTCCAATCTTGAAGGAATTCACGGAATTTTGAATTTAGCACAGAATTTTCCTGATCTGAAAATCCGACTGCATATTTCCCCCTCAATGAGATAAAAAGTCCACCAAAACTTTCACTAAGAGCAACTTAACCATAATCTTTTTCAAACAAAAATTAAGTCTCACAAAATTTTTATCTCGCGATTCGGCGAACGATTTCAAATTTCTGGTCATTTCCCGGTTTTTCCCGATTAAGTTTTTCTATTTTTCAGGTCAACTAAAATTAACATATTTATATATTTACCGCCAAGCGCAAAGATTTATTTTAATTCACGACTTTCATTCTAAACATCCTGTAACAATATAAATATGTATTTATATAACAATATATATATAAACAATATAAAAACAAATATCCAAAACTAATTTATTTTTATTTATTTACTAGCAGAAATTTACCCAGCATTGCGCGGGATTTTAAGATATTTAAAATGATTAAGAAATTTCAAAGGATATCATAGAGACTTTAAGTGATTTTAGGGCATTTCGTGTCATTTTAAGGAACTTCAAAGCATCTTTAAAAGAGTTCATTAAAAACAGTTTAAAAATTTTCAAAAGTTTTCACAAGATTTCAAGGAACTTTTAAAAGAGTTTGAAAAAGTTATGAGAACGACTTTAAAGAATTTTAAAATTAATTTAAGAGATTTTATGAGATTTCAAGTGATTCTAATAAATTTCAAGGAATTAATTCTAATGTGAAGAAAATCAAATGAAAATCCAGGGCAACGCCAGTTAAATTTCTGCTAGTAAATAAATACAAATTTTGGATTTTTGGGACTTTTTTGATAATTTTGATAATTTTGAGACTAGACGTCTGAAATTTCAACCAAATTCATATTTATAGTATATATAACTATTATTAAAAGAATAGAAACTTGAATGTTAGTAATATCAGAAATAAACTCCCGGTTTTTTAAATTAAATTCCCGGCTATTTCTCAGGTTTTTCCTGGCCAATAAAATTTTCGTTTATTTCCCGATTTCCAGATCAAGTCGCCAGCCTGAATTTTTCAAATATAGAATATCCAATTTTCTTAAAAACAACTCTTGAGAAATTTATTTCTGCTCATTTTTGAAAATTTTTCCCGGTCTTTATATAGAATTTCCCAGTTTCTGTTTTTTATTGTAGTGACCTCTTTGAAAAAGACTAATACGGAAAAAAAAAAAACGTTTTTGAGAGAATTTGATTGCAGAAAGGTGAATGGGAAGAAAAACCATTTCTACTCTTATACTTCAAGCTATAAAACTTTTTCAAATTGGCCCTTTTTGCTGGATTACGATTGCGACTCAAGAATTTTTCCATTTATCGCTCCTTTTGCATGAACGCATACAAGAATTCGATACGAGAATATGGGTAGCTCGAGGCACATTCACCCGGTTGAATATCTAATCGACCGCTGTGCATTCATGCATTTAAGGTATTGTCGCCTAAGATTCAACAGTACAACTATGGAATTTAGTAACTAAGTTATAAAGACGATAAATCAATTAATATTCATATATTCTGTCAGCAACTAAAATGACATTTCAACCTCGCTTTTATTCCAAAAAGAAAAAAATTCTTCATTGATAATTTAAGCCACAAAAATAAAAATTGTCAGATCTGCAAGACTTAAATAAATTAACAGGTTTAAAAAATTAGATAAAGTGGATTCAATTTTTAAAACAGATTGAATTCAGATCTGCAAGACTTAAATAAATTAACAGCTTTCAAAAATTAGATAAAGGTAAAAGTGGATTCAATTTTTAAAACAGATTGAATTCATGTTTTTCAGGCCAAATTACACCAGAATTAAAGCCAGAATTTCTATTTCCCCTGGAAAACCACACTGTGATTCAAGGACGAGACGTCGTTTTTACATGTGTCGTCAATCATCTTCAATCATTCAAGGTATTTTCCATCATTTAATATTCTCACAAATTCAAATTAACATTTAAATATTTAATTAAGTGAAATAAAGAAAATAACAAGTATTTATATCTCCACCACTCGATAATAAGATCTAGAAAAAATTAGGCTTTTATATATGAGAGGATTTTCTTTTAGGACAGTCGCCTTTATTTAACTTTCAGGTAGCTTGGATAAAATCCGATTCGCGAGCGATTCTAGCGATACACACACACATGGTGGCTCAAAATCCCCGACTATCTGTGACACACAATGGCCACAACACATGGAAACTTCATGTAACGGCCGTCAACAAAAACGACTCTGGCACATATATGTGTCAAGTTAACACCGATCCAATGCTCAGTCAGGTATGAAAATAAATTCAACATTTGCGAAAATAGAAATATAAAATAAGCATGACAAAAATAAAAACCAAAAGGACAGAGCATAATAAAACATGATCATTTAAATAAGTTTAAAATTCGTTATTTTTGTTTTGTTTTAAATGTAAAAAAAAATTCTCGGTCAATCTCCTATCATAAAAAAAAATGATTACTGATGGTTTGAAACCCCTCGACCTGGGCCCGGTCAGGGCCACAGTAAAATTTCTACACTGGTTTCAAAAGAATTTTAAGAGATTTTAAAATATTTTAAAAGATTTTAAAAGATTTCAAGACATTTCCCAGTCCAGCAATAACCCAGTTAATTTTAAACTTCACCCACTAATTTCTCCCTGCCAATTTAATCAATTAAATCAATACGATAAAAATACTATTCAATTTGATTGAATAAAAAAATCTATTCCAAAGTGACGTGAAAAGCCTAAGGTTTTAGGAAGAAATCGATGACTAAAAGTCAATCGGTTCGGCTCCTTCAAAATTCCTTAGAACAAAGTTAACTCACGCGTGATATCTAAGGGTCAAAAGAGGGGAAAAGGTTAACGTCAACGAGGTTCAGATCTGAAAAGTCACGTGCTATAATAGTACTATAAGTCGACCCTCTCAAGTAAAGATTGTTACGATTCTTTCACGTCGAAATCTTTGGTGAATCTATATGAGCAAGATTGACGTTTTAGAGATCGAATTGAAAATTCGTTTATGGAAAAAAACTTAAATGAAAATCAGACCTCTTATAAAAAGAGAATTGAAAGTACAAAAGGTACTTAAGGGCTTATGATACTTTACCATAAGAGTATTTTAGTTTCCACAACTTTACTCTCTAAATAATAAATATTTTTTGCTAAATCTAGGCCATTTACCTCCGTCTATAAAAAACGAAGGTAAATGGCCTAGTTTTAAAGAAAAATATTTATTATTGCGAACTTAAAGTTGCAGAAACTAAATTTGCTCCAGTGGTAATTACCACATGCCCTTAATAAGTGTTTTTAATTTATAAATACGATTATTATTATTATATACATATATAAATATATATAGATATATACCTACAATAACAATTCTGAAAAGAAATTCTACAATGAAAGAGCTGCTTCGAGTACTCTTTCAAATTCACATTGCCTGTGGTATGTTTCTCTCTATGAATTGGATATGTTCCTTTATGGTGAAATGCTTATAGTGCTCTGTTGCATTCTCTGTACTACAAGTTGCATTGAATTACAGTTTACATATGCAAAACATCCAGGAGCTTCTGTACGAATAGTAAGTTCTATTTGTAGTGTACTCCCAACTTACAAAAGTCTTCCACTACATATCTATATCTATATATATGTATATATGTACATTATTACCCACGTATGCAAGTCGACTCTCAAGGGATCGTCAGGAGCTTCGCAATTCTAGTAATATCCTTCGAAATGGACCTTAACCATCTCTACCTGATTGGCGTGCTTCGAAACCGATTCTAACTCATGATGTATCCATGTTCAATATTGTATCGAATTGTCTTATCCAAAAGGACATTCGAGGGAACATTTGAATATCAATTTTCGAGAAAATTCCTCTCTCTATGATAACTGTTATTTGGAATCTACATCTAATTTCAAAACCAACTGTGGTATCCTAAAATTTAAAACCATATTTGGGTGGCCACAAGATTCAATTTTTTAATTTCCCTAACATTTTCCTGACTATTAGAAAAATTTCCCTGACAAAAATTAGTAAAAACGCGAATAAGTTTTCAATCTCTAAAATTTATATATAATTCCATGACAACTTTTAAAATCCTTTACAATTTCATGAAATCCATCAGAATTTCCCAGAAAATTTCATAAAATTTCTATAAACTTCTTGAATATCCTTAAAATTCCCATAAAATCCCTTAAAACCTCTTAAAATTCCATAAAATCTTATTAAAATCATAAAAAGCTCTTGAACTCTTTTAAAATTCGATAGAAGATCTTTAAAATCCCTTAAAATGCGAAAGTCTCTTAAAATTCCATGAAATCTTATAAAAAATCTGTTGAAACCCCTTTAAATTTTTAGAGCTCTTGAAATCTCTTAAAACTTTATTATTATTAATATATCAAGTTCCATTTTCCCCGGCAAAAGTCATTTCATGTGGCCATCCCGTAAAAAATGGTTAAAAATATTTTACAACCTCCTTATACCTTACTTTATACATTTTTTTATCTTAAATATTACAAAAGATAATTTTTATGAATAATTAAAAATTAATTTTACGATGTTAATTTATCGAATTTATAGACTAAAATCTAAAATTTAATAATGTATTGTCATAATATGGAAATTCAAAGACAAAGGAACGATTCAGTGAAATTACGAATTTCAATTCACTCATGATAATAAAATTGCAATTAGTCCTTTACTGCTGTTAAAATACTGCAATGGTAGTTTTAGTAAATTAATTTCTCTTAGCGTGCTTGAAATTCAACATTTCGTTGTAATCAGAATTTCTAAAAGTATTCAAATAATCCCTGAATATTGAATTCACTCATCTATTTAATAAAATGTTTAATTTATACAAAATATATGGAAATGCAATAAAGAATTAAAATTTTTTAATTAAGTTCAGAAATACTAATTATGTAATGAATTTAAATTGACTGTTTGCTTCTAATTATAAAACTGACTATTACATATATTCAATTAATCAATTCTCTCTTTGTAGAATACAACTTCATGTAAACAAAGTTAATTCTACGCATATCTCGACGCTAATTATTTTTCCCTGCTAATTAAACAATGCATTGATTTTTCTGTTTCAAGATGGGTTACATGAATGTCGTGATTCCCCCTGATATAACCGACGATATTTCGTCTAATGAATTGGTAGCTCGTGAAGGAGGAAACATTATGCTCAAATGCGTAGCAACAGGTACACCTGAGCCCACTGTCATTTGGAAAAGAGAAGATGGTCGAAGTATTATTCTTCGCGAGAATGGACAGAAAAAATGTACGTTATATAATCTCGTACAGTATATGATAAATAAATAAATAGCAGCTTTAAAATTGACACTTTTTAACTTTAAAAGTTTCAATTTGAAATTATAAAAAGTTTTACTTATAAACTTGTAGTTATAAAATTATAAATGTAAAAATGAGTCACAGTATAGACGCATTGCATTACATTCTCCTTTATTTAATAGCCTAAAGTAATGAAGTAGTAAGTTCTCAAACTACTTACAAAGTCCTGCATTTTCAAACTATAAAGTGCTCTACTGAGAGAGCATTCCCACGTTAGTTTCAAAAATAAAATTTTAAAGGGCCTACAATTTATCAGCAATATTGTCATATAAATTTTAATTAATTTTCATAATGAAACATTTATATGTACACTTCCAAAACTCTCTGCCGCTAAAAATATTAGAGAGGCGTCAAATTTTATATGGTTTTTCAAAAGTTTCATTTATATCACTATTAACTTAAATTTTCACTAAAGCGTCATTTCATGAGTTTAAAGTGTCTCTGAAAATTTAAAACATGAATAAAATCTCTGATAATCTCTTTATTTTATCGGCAGTTCGCTTTTAAATACCATAACTTCATCAAGGCCTATTTATTTATGAATAATAAAAGCTAAATGCTTCTTTTATGTCATGTTTAATGGATAAATGATTTAGTATAATTTTTTTTAGCATTTAAATCTAGTAAAACTGGTTTATATTAGTCAGAAAATTGAATCATTCAATGAAATGAAATACGGGCGAATGTCACTGGATTATGAGGAATATTTATGAACTAATTTGTTAATATGATTTGAATCTAATTGTTGTCTGTGAATTAATTTTAAGGATATTATGCGAGAATTCTAGGTATATGTAACATGAAGGTACGCATGCATGTAACGCATTCTAAATCTCGCCAACAATCTGCAAACATTACGGAAGTTACGTCATGTTCCAACACATAGGTTGGTACAGCGCAGCAGTTCCTTGAAATTACCTACGATTCGGCTTCCGGTCCCGGATGCCTCTATATCGCGCTTTTGCCGGACATCTCGAATTTACAATCCGTTTCATCCCATCTACACACGTGTTACACATGCAGCGAAACTCTGAGGGCAGAATTTCAATGAATTTATGCGACTTTCCATCGAATTGGATGCCATGTTGATTATGACGAACGCCTCTTTTTTAGTTCAAAAACACTTTGCGTGTTATTACAATTTTACGAAATGGGCTAATAATCTGAGAAGACTTTAATATTCAATCATAAATTTCGTTATTTCAGAAGGCTCAATTCAACTTTCAAAAACTTTGAAAAACTTTTGCAAGTTTTCAGCTTTTCCATCATGACAACAAATGTAGAAATTTTCTCCTCAAGATACTAACAATCAATTCACAAAACTTCAATACGAAACCTTTTTCCAATTCATCAAGCAGCTCAAGAATCAATCTACATTCCTACATTTTCAATTTTCCATTTTCTTTATGACAACTCGATCCGCGGATATACTCAGAGCATAAAAAATTGATTTACACCCAATCCTGTCTCTCCATTTGACTTTTTTTTTCAAGTTTAAAGGGGAAGCCACCCCCTCACGGCAAATTTCCATTAGAATAACCAAACCATTCACAGACTTCAAAGTCAAACGTTTTCCGAATCATCAAACAGCTTGAAAATCAATTTACCACCCCAGAAGAGTCCTCATAAAAAAAAATGATTTACACGATTCCCTCATCCTTTTCTATTGAAAATTTCAAAAAGTTTGAGATTCCATTGGAATAGAAAATTCCCTAGTATCTAGTTTCAGCGTATTTTGCGCTTTTAGTCTCAATCGAGTCCAACAGAATTTCCCCAGTCGTAAAAAAGATTGGTATCCCTCCTTGGTAAGGGGACTCGTTAATGCAATTCCAAAGCAGCCAATCCGGCACGGCGAGTCGACGCCTCGGGAAGATCTCAAGTTGATTCGTAACTGCGGAAGGATAACGAAGAAAGAAAGGGGAAAAATGGGGGTAGAAGATTTCCGTCACTGAGAAGCGAGAGAATCATAAAGCCCTTCATACTGCTCTTCAATTGTACGGAAAGAAAAAAAGAGGTAAAAGGGATTGGGAGAGAAAAGATAGAAGGTACTTCTTGAAACAAAGTCGATGATTAAAAAGATGTTAGATAAGGTTCTCGATTGTAACTATGGCACGTGAGTGATTTCATACGCATTACTTTTTCTTTGCAGCCCTAAAAAAATACGAGGGAGAGACTCTGGAATTAACGGGCGTTACTCGACAAGAAATGGGCAACTATCTTTGCATAGCCAGCAACGGCGTACCTCCTTCGGTCAGCAAACGTTACTCCGTTCACGTTCATTGTACGTACTCTGTTTCAACTAAAACTAGTCCGAGAAGTTGTGCTTGTTTAATCTAATCTGTAACTACTCAAGGATAATCTCCGTATTTGACTCAGAATATCTACGAATTATCTAGGTCACTAAATGGCTAAATGAGGAGTTCAAAAAATCTCCTGGATTTGAAGTTTTTAGTTTCCCACACGTTGGACACTTTGTAATATAAAATTTGTGTTATTATCAGAAAAAATTCTATGAAAAATAAAAAAAATAAAATTTTATTATAAAATCCTATTAAAAATTCGAGAAAATAATATAGTTATTGTTTAGGATTATTAATAAAATTAATAATCAGCAGTTTTGTTTCCAATAGCAATATAGATATGTCAAATATCCAACAATCACAGCAATAAGAATTAAATTAAATTATCAGCTGATTATGAAGGTCAGCTGACCTATCAGCTGTTTAGCAACGTTGATCAAGGTACGTCTCAGTAAAAAGCAACCTCTATTGCAGAGATTATAGAAAAATGGCATTTTAACACATTGAAATTAACTTACATACCACTTTTCACAATATTGGAGTTTGGAGACTAGTTCCAGTGGTCTCCAACACATCAGTAATTCCTCAGTCAGAAAATTCGTAGATCACAACACTAAATTCACTGAAACTTTAATACAAACGATAAAAACTATAAATGGAAAACGATTATTTGCACGAAAGTAAAATTTTATGACCCTTCCGAGGTCAAAACAAATTTTAGGATACCCGATTTTTCAATACAGTCGTTATTTTTACGAGTACGACATTTTAAATCCTTTTTTATATTTGTACAAAATATCAGTCTCCGCCAGTCTCTAAAGTAGTAAAAGTCAGCAATGAGCAATACAGGTGAACAAGATGGCGGCCGGAATCACACGCAGTCACGTCAATTTTATTGGTTATAAAGTTTGATATTTTACACGTCGGAAGTCACGAAATTTGTGTTTTATCATTTACAGGATACGACACGAACTGCGTGGACTGAAAATTTTCCGAAATAAACTCGATAATTAGGGTAAATCGGCTTATTAGAGTACAACGATGCTACCATCGACGAAATCGAAATAAGTACGCGGATATTTGCAGTTAATGACGATTTTAAGACAATTAATACACTTGCTATTACTCACGAGGATGGAGGGACGTTTAAAGATACTAGATTTGGTCGAATTCGGAAGTATTAATTGACTTGGAACGAAAAAATATGTAATTATGACGCTACCGGCTCCGAACGACGCGTCAACAATGAACATTACTGACCAAATGCGCGGGAAACTAACAAAAAGTTTCACGTCCAATCACGTGCAGTCAGGGCTGCCATCAACAATTAGGGCTGCCAATATAAAACCGCGAATATTTAAATTTGTAAAACTGACTTAGTGAAATTATTTCACTAAGTCAGTTAAATTCAATAAATTAAAATTAAATATATATAAATAAATATAAATAAATAAATAAATAAAATATAAATAAATAAAATTAAATATGAATAAATTAAAATTAAATAATGTAAATTCAATAAACATGAATAAATTAACAAAATTTCACTTAAATTTTGTTAATTTATTCATGTTTATTTACTATTAACTTTAATGTCAGTTCCTGATTAATATTTTTTGAATATTTAGAAATTAATCTTTTAATTTACAGTTCCACCAGTTATCAAAGTGTCAAATCAACTCGTTGCTGCGCCCATAAATAGTTCGGTTCCACTTCAATGTTCTGTGGAAGCTTCGCCTAAAGCCATGAACACCTGGTACAGGAATACAAGTGAGACAATTAAATTACTCTATAATTTTGATTCCGTCTAATCACTTACCAGAAGTAATAAAAATTCGATTCTATGATATTTAGGCTGAATTTTGGAGCAATAAATTAATTATTTACTTGAATATTTAAGTAAAAATCTATCTTATTAAAAAAAATATTTTATAACTCTCTTTCATAGTTTTATTTTCTTTACTTAAATTAAGTATTTGGTATCATTCACTGCCATTATGATTACAATCATGAAATTTAATGAAGCAAAGCTAATAGATTAATATACTCACATTGTTCAGTGGCTTTTGGAATGCAATTAATGATTCAAATCTAACATTTTGCAGCTATTATTTATGCACTTAATATTCTTTGCTTACATAATCCACAAATTCACTTGACTAATAAATTACTAGGCAGAACAATAATGGAATCAATTTCATTTTTCAAATCGATCCACTTCTAGTGTTCTATTATGTATTGCAGATAATTATTAGCATTTCAATGGAATCTCACTCAGAAATTAATTTAGTAAACTATAGATTTATTGTACTATCTATTACAGAGACTAATTTATTAATTGCAATCTTTATAACTTTGCCCTCAAATAATATTTAGTATCAGATTATAAAGTTAATTTAGGCATTAATTTTTGTATATTAAAAATGAAAAAAAATCTTTTTTCTAACAGGTGAAAAATTACTTCCCAATCATAAGTACAAGATGACAGAACAGGCTCTGAATGACTATTCCTGGGTAATGAACCTAACAGTTCACAATTTAGAGAAAAAGGATTTCCATAGCTACATCTGTTCTTCTGTGAACGCTCATGGCAAAGCAGAAGGCGTTGTTCGACTCCAAGGTACATTAAAATAAATACATTACATAAATTACCTACTTCCTAAATAAATATCTCAATCTAAAATAAATTCCGAATTTCCAGAACTGCATCTCATGCCAAAAACGACACCAATCACAGTTCCAAAACACGTGGAAATAAAACCAAAGAAAAAGCCAGTGAATAAAGGAAGGAAAAAACAAGCAAATCGTCGACCACATCACAATGAAGATTTTGAAGATTTCGACCCAGGAATTGGAAATGAAGATGATTTTGGAACAACGAAAATTATGGCTGGAAGTACTCAAGAAGGTCAGAGAACAGAAAGGCCTCTGATGGTACCTTCGATATCTCCACCTTGGGTAATTTTGAATTCAGCAAGCACCAGACATTGCTTTTTATCTCAATACTTGTTTCTCATTTTGCTTCACATGATGACGCTCTAAAAAATATATCGATTTAAAAAAGCGTAAAATAGAAATGGAATTCTACAATCGCCTAATGTTTCTAGTCAAATTATTGATGAAAAAAATCCTTTGACTCGAAATCATAGGCAAATTCGTTGTAAATATTGTCTGGTTGAGATTTACAAAGTAGGGAATTGAAGATTGTTATATGATAATGCATCGTTAAAGCGTGTAAATGCGCCGTGCTAGAATTACGGTTAGAATTGCGAAATACGCAATCAGGGATTACCATTCTTGTCATGCGATTAGAAGATGAAAGAAAGGTACGGTTCCGAATCAAATAAGTCTTCCTTTAAGTTGATACGATGGACACGATCTGCCAGAATGAAGTTTTGATTTTCCTGTTGCTGATTTCTTGCAGGACGAATATTCACAAGTTCTCCTGAAACTATAAAATTTTCGAAGGTAAAATAGAATTTGATATTAATTAATATTAAATGTCTACTATCTAAATCCAAAGAAATATTTTAAAAACGTTGATCGTAAGGAAAATCTGTAAATAAGTAGAATTTTTTCTCATGCGTATATTAAAATTAAGAGATAATTAACTCCTTGCAAACCACAAAATATGTTTAAAGAAAACAAAAATCGAGAGAACCTAATCTGTGAAAAGCATTAGATTTTGTAAATAAATCAAGAATAGGATAAGGAAGTTAAATATTAAGTAGTTTCTAAAATTCGTTCCCTCTGAAAAGAGTAAAAATATGAATTTCTCAGAGTATATAGTTGTAAATAATAACTTTTAGATTCAAATAATTGAATTCATTAAAAAAAAGAACAATTTTCAATTTTCCATGACCTGAGATTTTATTTTAAAAATGAATAATTTATGGATTAAGCATACGTAATTTACGTAATTAAACCAAATGATATTGGTTATATTTATTCAGTTGAGCAAATTTATTTATCGAAATCAGTAAATGAAAATTCAAAATTACTCTACGAAACCCGACGGCACACTTTAACAAATAAAACCACAAACCACCTGAGGGTGAGTTTCATTCCCTTTGACATGCATAATAATTTGAATATATGTACAATGTTTGTCGTCGAGTCGCGAGAAATCCCACAGCTCAACACTAGCTTGACGCAACAGGTGTGGAAGCAGGTATCAAGCTACATATAAAGTTCGGCAGGTTCAAAGGTCGCGTGCAGAACTTCAGTTTCCAACAGAAACTCAATTGTTAAACATGAAACAAGAGAATCAATTTATTCTGATCAAATAACTGAACCCTAGGAAAATTTAAGATTTTATTCTGTTCTATTAATAAAATGTTAAAATTTGTTTCTACTTGTTTAAAAATTGTATACATTATCTATGAACATATTATGCCCAGTAGAATTTCAATATAAAAGATTCGTAAGTATTGTAATTCTTCGTAGATTGGATTTTACAGCAGGAAATATTACTTCCTGCTCTATTATCACAAAATTGCAATAAAATGGTTCGGATAAACGTGGTTAAACTCATATTTTTTGAATGTACAGATATTTAAATTACATAAATAAAAAATAATTAAAGTTAACTTTAGATCCACTTATCTTTTTTTTAAAATCATTTTTTATAATTCGCTCGGACATTGGCGAATAATCGAAAAATTTTTAATTCCATTGAACGAATTTGTAAATAATAAAGAGGATTATACGCTTTAAATAAAAGTATCAGTTTAAGAAACGATGGATTAAAAATATTCTTCATTGTGTAAATAATATTTAAACTTTTTAATAAGTTTAAAAAAATACTTTCAATCTACTTTATGATCTCTCTGTAATCACGTCTCTTTAAAAGTATTTTTGTACAATCATTTCTGTAAAACATTTCATAACCCTTTCGTAAATTTTTATAATGGTTGAAAACGTTGGAAAGCATATCAACAGTTATCAAATTTATAAATCGTATCGGAGTTTCTCTGTAAAAATGTAATTATACAGAGAAATTTAAACTTATTGTTACCAAATACTTAACAAAATCTTCATTATTTATCAATTCTTTTACTTTAAAAAGGATACAACCATTCTTTGATTAGTTATTCAACTTTAAAAATATTTAAACAATTTTTCTGGAGAGAAGTAACAGAAAATCAAGATTTAATTCTTTTCTAGGATCGTTCCATCGCAATAATTGAAATAGGTATTACTCCTTAAAGAGTCAGAACTGCGACAATAAATATCATAAACAGAACCACACTGTTACAAGAATTTTATTCAACTTCGAGACATTACTAAACACTAAGAGAATGGCCTGTAAATGCGTTTTTAATCTACGATGTTCTCCAAGGTGCATTTTAATATTCAAATCATTTTTGTAAAATAGAAACTTTTAATTTAATAAAATAAACCTTGTTTCCAAAAGATAAAACTCAAAAGAAATGAAAAATATAGGTAATACGAAGCTTTTGGAAATACGGTGCTTAATTAAATATCGATATATTGTTCAAATAAATTTCTTGTGGAATATATTTAATATTGTAAATAATTAAATTTAATCAGTGAGAGAAAAAATGTATGGAGAATGAATATTTATTCAAAAAATATTTTCTTTTTGAAAAAAAAAAATTTCTATAAAGTTTTTTTTTTAATTATTGTAATAAAATTATAAAGACGGGTAGAAATAGCTTGAAATTCCTTAAAAAATTCCAAAAACGACCCAAGTAAAGCAATTTAAAATAAACTTCAAATCGTTAATTTCACCAAATATGTAATAAAATATTTGCAGATAAGGCATATGCATCCCAACGACACATATGATCATTATAGGACCACGTTTTAAGTATGTAAATACACTCTCACACTCTTCCTGGCCAATCCGTGTAAATATCGTCAGATTTGAGTGTGAAATTCATTTATAATTGTAACCAATGGATTGTACACTCATGAAATTGTAATACAGATCAATAGATTTTATATGCGACATTAAGAGACTTGATATTAGACTTATCTGTAAAGCAATGAAAGATAAGAAGTTAAGAAGCGAAACTTCCTTCATGCGAAAATTATATCCTAAGGCGATATGTTCACCCGAATTCAGAAACTTATTGATCTGAATAGAAAGCAAATTTGGAAATGAGATTCAAAAAAGCTAATCTGTATAAATAAGTAACTTGCACGAAAATTTTGCTCGTTACATTTCTCTGTAATACAACGAATATTAAGACGCAGACAATCCAAAATTTACTTTCTTTACTGTTTAATAGGGATATTGAAATTAAGAATGGAAAATCCTGAGTAATTTACAATTATTATTAAAATACACATTTTATCTATACGTGTTATTTGTCTCAAGGGCTAAATTTTTTCATTTGAAATCAAAATGGGTTTGAATTAGAGTACTTCAATAATATTTGAAATTTCAATTAAAAAAAAAAAATTAACTTTAATTTTCAAGAAGGTTATCCATTCTTAAGAATTTTTGAGAAACGAAGTTAAAATTGGCGCTTAGATTCGTTATCAAACTAAGTCATTTACTTTTTATAAAGTGCGGTGCCCAATGCGAATATTTATTGCTGATAAAACGGAAATTATCAGAGTAATTTAGCACCTAATTTACAGTTGAAGGGTATGAATTATGAAGCTGAAGGCGATGTACTATATTAACTTCAGACAATAAAATGTTATTATCGATGTTAAATCAAATATTATTATCCATCCTAATGTTATACTTCCTAAACGTTGATTTTCTTAGGAAACTATATTTACAACTACACTCAATTTATTTAAGTTTTGTACTTTATCAGCAGAAACTGATTATTAGAAAATCTTTTATTCAAAATATATAACATCATTATTTAACGTGTTTCTATCTCTTAAATAATCTAGCATTCATTCTATCACTCAATGCATTATTTGCAAAATCTCTTATGCAATAAAAAATTATCTAAAAATAAAACCAACTCACATTTTCTTTCGGAATCCAAATCTGTTGCCAGATTTTCTTTTCTTTAAAATTTCCATACGTTCTTTTTCAAGAGACTCTTTTAGATTCTCTACGTGAGTTTCAAATTCAATTTCTGTAGCTAAAGATGTAAAATCTTCTACGTCGATTTTCGGCACCGGGCTCTTGGCATCTGTGAAAAGTTTTTTAAAAACCGGGACCTGCCTAGGTATGAGGAGGAAAACAGCTGTTCCTGGAACTCCAGCTCGTCCAGTCCGACCTGCTCTATGAATGAAAGCCTTCATGTGCTTTGGAAGATCATAGGATATTACCAATTTTATTCCAGGAATGTCCACACCTCGAGCCAAGACGTCCGAACAAATCAATCTAGTTGAAAAGAAAATAATTCAAATTTCTATTCAGTAGGAAGATGGATTTAAATCCTTCATATAAAAATCTAATAAAACAAACATCTAAATAATTACTTAAAAGAATATTTAAATAATTATACTTACACCCGAATCTCTCCCTGCAAGAACTTTTGATACGCCTGCTCCCTTCTTTTCGAATTCATTTGGCCTGAAAATTCCGCTACAAGGTCCTTTTTGTCTTTTAAAAGTGACATCACAAGAAGAGTGAGACGGTGAGCAGAGTCACACGAGTTCGTAAAAATTAAAATTTTATCCTTCAAAAGGTCCATTTTCGACAAGAGATCGTAAAGAGCAACTGGTTTGTGTTCTTCTGCACATTCAATTGTTCTTATCGTCAATTCATTTGGACTACTATATTGTTCAGCATCTCCTTCCTCCTTTCTATCGGCAGTAGATTCTTCATCCAAATTTACGTCGTCGTCTCTGCCCTTTACTATAGCTGACGTGTATAAAATGGGATGGAATAATTCTAATCTACTCAATTTCTCAGAATCTTGAGACAAGGTTGCACTGAATAATAATTTCTGAGCTGGAATTGGGCTGTAAAGCAAACAGTTTCACAAGTTAATAAATCTTAATAAGAAAGAGAATAAACCAAATTGATTATGAATGAAAAAGTATATTTTTAATAATTATTTACTTGTTTAGCAAGTTATCAAGATTAAAAACCGGTGCTTTGGAATGAGGTGCTGGAAGATACTGAAGCCAATCAAACATTTCTCGATCTGCTTCGTCGATTACCACGAATTGAAGATCGTTTAAAGAAAAACCAGCCGTTCTATGTATGTGATCTATTAAACGACGAGGCGTTGCTACGAGAATATCAACTCGACTTACAAAATTCCCCCTGTGATCTAAAAGAGTTAGAAGAAGAGGATAATTAAGCTATTAATTCTGAAAATGGACTATCTTAATTTATAAATATAGATATAAATAGAAAATAGAAATTACCCTTAAAAACAAGTGCTTCTTGTTCTTTTTCAAACGAAGCAGCTCCCGAAACTAATCCAACTTTCAATCGAGTGTGCTCAAAAGTTGAATGACTTGCATACTTTTGTATTACTTTAAAAACCTGCGCTGCCAATTCTTGCACAGGTAATACAATCAAACAACGAATTTTTCTTATAAATCTAGTTCTCAGTATTTCCACGATAGGAAGCACATAAGCCAGTGTTTTACCTGAAAATAAATAAAGCTTATGATTAAAATTTAACAGAAATCCGCGAATCTTAATTTTTTTTATACTATATTATATTATTATAATTATATATTAATTATTATATTTTAAATATATTTGCTACTTTAAAATGAAAGATACTATTTAAAAAGTAAATAAGTAAATTACCACTTCCAGTGGGAGCAGAAATACAAGTATCCCTAGGCCAAAATCTTTTTTTCCTGTGCTCGTTGCATTTTAATAACCAAGACAATACTTCAGCCTGAATTGGGAAAAGTTTATCAAAACCCTGATTCTTTAGAATTTCGATGATCTTGATATCCAACTGGCCTTTTTCTTCAACTTCATCAAGAGAAGGTCCACTATTTAAATCCGAAGATACAACTTCCGGTTTTGCTAGCCAATCTGGCAAAACTCTCTTGACTATTTCTCCCTTCATCTGTTTGCCAGTTTTTAAAATTGTGAAATCCAACCCTTTCTCCACAGAATCATCAAACTGTTCGTGGCTCAAACTTTCTGTCGAAATATCCATACCTTCTTCCTGTATTCTCTTTTTCTTTTTCTTCTTCTTAGTTGATTTATTCAATTGATCTTCCGTTATATCTAGCTGCAGATTTTCATCTTCGTCCTCTTCCATTCTAGATTCTTCATTAAATTGTTCTTCCATATGTTTAGTTTTTTTCTTTTTTCCTAATTTTTTTATTTGGTGAACATATCCTGAATCATTTTGTAAACGTTCTACTTCTTCAGCAGTTTCATCTTTACTATCTACTTCCATAAAAGAGTCTTCATCTTTATCTTGTCCTTTTTTTCTTTTCTTTTTTTTAATTCCTTCTCCATTTGTGAAATTTTTAGATAAATCTAAATCAACAAGAGTATCGTCTCCTATTTCTTCTAAACTTGATGAATTTTGAGTTTCATTTAATTCACATCTATTTTTGTTTTTTCCCTTCTTGCGTTTTTTGTTTTTTGGCGTCTTTTCAGTTTCTAAAGACTCTTTTGCACTTTGTGCAGCAGCTGTAAGTTCTTTTTGTCGTTTTCGCTCTTCAATTTTCTTCTGCAGTTGCAGAAGATGATTTTCCTGAGTATTCAGTTTCTTATCCTCCTGTTCTTCATCATACCTAATTCAGAATCCAAGCATTGATTTAATTGAGATCACTTATAGTACAACATAGAAAATTAATTACAGGAAAATCATCAGTGTTTTAATATTATTTATTTCTTTACATATTATCCTAAAATGACTCTCCTATAATATTTTTTCGTAAGGCTACAGTAAATATAACCGAACTTGAAAAACAAATAAGCTATTAAGCTCATAAGGATATGGTTTACAATAAATTCATATAAAAATGAATAAACTCAATTATCTGTTGTTCTTACCTGTTTATAACAAAAAGACTCATGATGTTCTCTTTTTATAACGATTTGAAGAGAAAAACAATGCAGTTTCAACAAGATTTTTAATATAAGAATATTATAATTTTGCCGGGTTGACTTCTACTTTTGTTGCAATTGTTAACACACCACGCGACAATTTTTAGGTTAGAATCCCTGCGCAGCTGTGGCGCACTGCGCCTGCGCCAAGGTGTCACGTGACTTTTAAGGCGGGAATTATTTCAATTTTAACTTCGAAATGCCAACTTGTCGATGAAATTCGAAAAAGATTCATTCATTTAAGTTCAAAATCTTACTTAACTCTAATTTAGAATAACTTATTAACTTACGGGATATTGGAAAAAGGAACAAATTGTGGATTATGTATAGCATTTATTACAATTTATTAAACATGAGAAATTTTAGCACAAATTGCTATTTTGCAATTTATGTTCAACATTGATATGCAAATAGCAATATTTCTCGAGTTTTAAATATTTTCACAAAAAGAATAGAAATAACTACGTAAAAACTCTTATTCTGATTTAAATTTAAATATAAATTGATTTATGAGAGGTTCGCTACGATTAATCTATTTTAAATACAATGCAATTTCAGTTACTGTTGCAGAGAAAGCTCCGGATACAAAGATAGGATACAACTTACCCCAGGCCAGGCACATTTCTGAAAATTCTTGAGCCAGTTAAAGTCTTTTGTATGATAACCTGCAAAATAAATTTAAAATTAATAAAATTGGAAATTATGCAATCAAATTGAATACTTGTGGAAATAATTACTTACTAAATTCTTTGTGAGTAATTATAAGTATAGAATCTTCATAGGCAAAACAATGAAAGAAAACTTTTTAATTAAAAAAATAGATGTTACCTCATGTCCATTGATATATAATATGGGGGTTTTTATCAGTTCATTCACTGGTTCTCTGTATTTATAAATTACGAGGAAAGATCCACCCACTGCATTCGGTTCCAAAATATCGTCGATCTGAAGAGAGAATTAAATATTTAAAATGCCTTTTAAAATTGTTTTATGTAAAAAATAAAGCAAAGGAATAAAACCTACTTCTCCATATTGGGTAAAAAAGTCGACAATATCCGTATACTTCACTTCGGAATGATCTTCCTTGACTATCACTTCCAAAGTTCTATAAAATAAAAACAAAAATATATTTTCATTGAGTAGAATGCTGACAAATTACACTGCATCAACTATTAAATTAATGTATATAAAATATATTACCAATACACGTTATTTTAATTACAAAAATATTTTGAAATTCTGATTTCTAGAACAGGTATTAATACCTTTAAATTTTTAATTAATGTTTTGTTTAGTATGTTATTTATAATGTGTAAAATATTCACCTATTGTATCTATTCAGCTCTACTCTTCGGTACACAACGACCTGCAAAATAAATTAATAAAATCAAATAATATTTTAGATAATTACTTACTAAATGAAAAAGAAATTATAATTAAAAAAAATAGATGTTACCGTCTTTCCATTGATAGACCTTTCAGATATTTTAAGTATATCAATGACAATTTCCTCAGACTGAAATACGATGTTTAAATATCCATCCCATTTTCTTGATGAATTAAATTGAACGACGGATTCTTCAATCTGAAAAGAGAGAATTAACTATTGAAAATGGTTTCTGAAATTGTTTTATGTTAAGCATATAAGCAATGGAATAAAACCTACTGGTCCAAATTGGGTAAAGTAGTCGATAACTTCCACATAATTCATTTCGGACGCATCATTGGCTATCAGTTGCAAAGTTCTATAAAATAAAAACAAAAATATATTTTCAGTGAGTAGAATGCAAACAATTACACCCCTTTAACGATGAAATTAATTTATGCAAACTAAATTGCCAGTACAAGTTATTTTAATTATAAAAGTATTTTTAAATATAAAGTATAATATATTATAATATATAAAATCATACCTATATAATCTGCTCAGCTCTGGAGAAGACCAAGCGCTATCAGATTTTGTGACGAGAACCTGCAAAATAAGTATAGAACAGTTAATTGAAAATTTAATCAAATAAAATAATTTTTTAGATAGTTACTCATTAAATGAAAAAAACTGTTCGATTTAAAAGAAATATATATTACCTCCTTTTCATTTATCATTATTTTACGGATTTCAGTAATCCTGTCGATTATGTTTGAAGTTGAAAAAATGATTGTCAATTTACCATTCCATCTGTTCGTGCTTACATCAAATTCGATTCTAAATCTTACAATCTGAAAAGAGAGAATTAAATATTTAAAGTGACTTCTAAAATTGTTTTATTTAGAAAATAAAGCAAAGGAATAAAACCTACTGGTCCATATTGGATAAAGTAGTCGATAACTTCCGCATAATTCATTTCGGACGGATCCTTGGCTGTCACTTTCAAAATTCTATAAAATATAGTTTCATTGAGTAGAATGCTGACAATTACACTCCATCAACTATTAAATTAATTTAGGCAAACTATATTGCAAATATAAGTTATTTCAATTACAAAAATATTTTTAAAATCTGATTTCTAGAACAGGTATTAATAACTTTACATTTTTAATTGAAGTTTTGCTTAATATGTATTTCTGTTATGATATATTAAATATATGTACCTATCAATCTCTTCTTTTCTTTGTTTGGTTGACATTGTTTCCGTTCACCAATTCTGAAATAAAAATTTCAAAAATAATCGATAGAAAATATAAGAAATAGTGCATCACTTCATTTACTTTATCTTTAATTAATTTCAATTTATTTCTTGCATAATCATTCATAATTTATTTCAAATTTATTCAAATTTGAATTGTTTCCTCATTATAATTTTAACGTTCTCATTTTATTGTTGTGGGATTAGATATTGAAATTTCAGTTATTCCTGAAGGACGAAAGGTTTTATTTATCTTTGAAGCTGTAACATCTTACTTGACCTTCAACGCTTATTCAATTTTCATGATTGTGAGAATACAGAGTAGATTTCAACTCTAAAAATAACCTAATAATAATTCACTACAAAATATACAATGATTTTAATTAAATATTTAAAATTTAGGAAATGAAACTGCGAGATGTCGGGCGTATATGCAACAAAATACGTGCCGCAAAATGTTTAGAATAAGTTTCAACTTCTGAGAATATTTCAAACCTTTGGATCCTCAAAAAAATTTACAAAGTTCTGTATTTTCAAAAAAATTACTCGAACGAGTGAAAAAAATAAAACAGGGCCTACCTTTCTTGCTAATTAAAGAGAGCGTACTGACGAAGCGGAGTGGTATAGAACGATGGCGTCTGGGTAAATAGTGTGTTCGACAAAAACCTTTACTAAGGACAATACAGCAAAAAAGATGATGATAACTAGTAAACTTGGACAGCAAACCGGTGGAATACACTCCCGCAATCACAAATTCAAAGGGCAAGCGTCCCTCGCAGAAAAAAGACTGCAGCGTGCTAGACTCCTAGGTGTGGAAAATATGGTGGCCAAGTGGGCACAATCGGTATAATGACTGATGACAGTGTGATGACAGGTGACACCGAAAACTCGCGAACAAGCATCAAGCGTGTACAAATGACGTAGGAGACTTAGTGTCGAGATGACTCAACCCTCCCTTGAGCTCCTTGAGGATCTTTAGACCATATCGACTTGGGCGCCTCGAGAATCCTGCCGAGATTTTCTTTGTCTATGAAATTGAATAAGGTGATTGTAAGCACACTCATTTTTAAGTATTTGTACAAATATATTCATTTTATTAACGTGACAGGTACAAGTGTGTTTTCCAATATCTCAAGTCATAATAGAAGCAACAATTAATTTCTAGCCACTGTCTTATTACTAATTATTAATGTCTTATTACCGTTTAATTACTAGCTAAATTCTGTATTTATTTACATTGCTTCTTTCACAAAAATTTCGCTTCTTTCGTGATTAAAACGAAAACTGAGAAAATTATACGGCGTTTAATTGTGTAACAAGCATGAAAAATTTTAGCATTTGCTTAACAACGGTAGGAAGAGATGATTTAATAATTTCGAGAAAATAATGTAGCTAGATTTATGTATTTTTACGTACTCGGAATTTGCAAAAATCTTTCATCGGAGATATAAACCGTTTACTAATGTCTCTGAAATTATCTCGCTCTTGTGAGATAACACTTAGGAACGATTCAATACAATATTACTTACATTGCTCGTCACTAGATGTACAAGTTTAAGAATTGAAACGTTAACACGTAATCTCAGTCAATGGACATTATTTCAGTCTTCCTTAGCACATGTTTCACGAATTCTCGGTCCAGTATGACCCCTTGAGCTGAAAACATATCAGTATCACAGTATTAAGAGACATTCATAGATTATAATTTATTATTATGAAGTTTTAACTGGCTTCAAATACCAGTCATTACAGTATCTATTGTCATTAAAAAAAGGTGAATAGATGATATTTATGAGATTGTAAATGCTTTAAAGAAATTTCAAGGGATTTCAAGAAATTTTAAGTAATTTTAAGATTTAACTGCATCAAGGTGAGCAAATTAAAAATTTAGATGAAAAAAGAGAAATAGGCGATGATCTGTGATGACTGAAAGACATTAAAATTGAGTTTAAATAGATTTTATAATGCGATTTATACTCACGTTGATTCTGAAATATTTGTTGAGCCTTCTTCCTCTCTTCTGCATCGTAGTACCATACTGTAATTGCGTATCTTTTTTTTTCGTCTTTTACAACCGGTAGAACTTCATGAGGATTTCTTTTGTCAGACCAAAAGAACACAATTTTATCAAAATTTGGCGTGATGTTTGCGACCTTGTCCTTACAATGTTCAGGAAATATCCTCAATAAGCCACCGTCTTTCTGAAATTATCATTTTATATTCTAAGTTAATAATTTCGAAAATTGATAAACCATAACAATTACTTCTTAGCATAAAACTTAATACTTGTTAAATCATTAAACTTCTCTATAGCCCTAAAAAGATTATATTTTACTCACTGTAACGTCCCAGTCTTTGTTGAGGTAATAAATAGCTGTAATACGCCTTCCATCACCATGTGGATTATCTACATGTTTTACATAATGTGCTCCGTTACCAGGATAACAAGCCACCATTACCTAAAAAATAGACATCGACTTTAAATAATAATTAAAATTTCCGAACTACATGTCATTTGTCACGTATGCCAAAAGAAATTACACTTTATAAAATATTGAATTAATTCATTAATCAACTAATTTATTAATTAATAAAAATGATTGAAAGTGATTGATAGGTTATCCGATTAATATATTCTTAACTATAACTTACTAAAATAGCACATAAATATCTTACCTTAGTTCTTTCGTTTATTGTGTACTCTCCCAATTTGCTATGCGGGTACCGTTTGTTCGCTTCCATAATAATGCCGTCAATTTTCGCAATTAGCAACCTTATGCTAGGATATTTTTCTTCTTTCCCATATAACCAAGCAGTCTGGTCACCGCGAATAGTTTTCGTTCCATTTGCACCGACTCTATTAGATACTAATTTACCTTCTTTAAAGTAATTTTTACTATAAATGTCCAAAACTTCCTTTAACACAGATTCACCAAGGTTTTCACCCGCAAATTGTTCTATTTCATGAATCCCGTCTGCATTCATGGCCTCGATCAGCTTTTTGATCACTATATCGTCTGATTTATTATCACTAATGCCTAATTGAGGAAAGTCTTCCATGGCGTAAAACTCATGTGTCGGCATGCCTGCTTCTTTTTGACTTTCCAATGTAGGATTTAGAGATTCAGCTGTGGCTCCAAAAATTGTAGCCTCCAAGATACCCCCGGACGTTATTGGAGATGTCCAGCTGTGGGTACTTTTCGTGTATTCTGCAAAAAATATTTCTAATTAATGTTACAATTAATTTAATTCAATTTCATAACATTGTACATTTACAGCACATGCATATAGGTGCAGGTGCACAATTTTCACTTTCAACTATTCCAAATAGAAAACGTTTGTAAAAACCAGTAATATGACTAACTTTAAAGATTGTTTATGACCTACAACAAAATTTTTTTGCGTAACATTCTATAATCAGACTTAATGTGCATTGTAATCTTTGCGTTGCAACAAAATAGCAAGAATGCAAAATCACTTGAAATTTGAAACAACAACAATACTCATAACAATCTCTATTCTCTCTTGAGATCAAACAAAATCACGCATCTGCATTAAGTACGACTGATTTTTTATTTTTGCATGTGATTAAAAACGAATTCTTGACATACGTACTACAAAATCGATCAACTGAAGGTCCAGCCACAGGTTCCTTGTAGATAAATTCGTTGAGGTTAGAATTGTTCGTCAAATTCGTTGCTTCCCTATCTATATATTCCGATTGTTTATTAGAGTCTAGTACCTGACTAGAAATAGCGTATTGCGTAGACAAGGCTGCAGAATTCGTTGTAGAGGAATACGTCGAACAAATTGACTTGTGTTGTTTCCAGTCAAGTTTTTGATGCTCTTTAGAACAGTAAACTGCAGTTTTACACCGAGAGCATCTGAGCAGCCTCTCACATCGACCGCATACCATACAATTTAAAATAACACTTCCCATGCTGCTGCTCGTCTGTGTTCCACTGATCGTAGTTTTTGGGATTTTTGGAGTGGACAATTTCACCGTTGAGGCTTCAACGCTTGACATTTTATACAGTTCCTGATGTGTGGGAGTTGTTTGCATGCCACAAGTATTTCTCGGCAGTGTGCACTCACAAAAATTATTTACAATACCTTGCTTCACAAGATTTACACGATTAACTGTTGAACTTCTTTTCTCCAACGACAATCTTCTTCATGATAAGCATGATCCAACAATCCATGGACATTGACATAGGAATAGGAATAGAGGGGACTAGACTAGCATGGGACTAGCCCTGTCGTCCTCAACGGGCGAGGGGTTGTGAAGCACTGCGGGAGGAGAGCCCCCGTCACCCCCCTAATACTTTGTTGTGACCACAATTTTTTATGTGAACCACTTCCGGCTGCCACGCTATTTCAAATACATATGAATTTTTTCTATTGATGTAACTGCAGTCTGCAGCAGTCTGCAGTCTCATTGGTACTTACTACAGAAATATTTTTTATTTTTCATTTCGTGGTGGGAACAATCCTCCTTGATGCCCCCCCAGGCTACTTTTCGACGGCCCTGAGAGTGCTCACTGACTTTCCGTTCGAGAAATTCTGCCATTGGCTGAAATTTGATGTGCAATTCGATTTTGAATCTCGCGCGCCATTGGTTAACATTTGCGCGCGAAATTCAAAATCGAATTGCACATCAAATTTTAGCCAATGGCAGAATTTCTCCAACGGAATGTCAGTGAGCAGTCTCAGGGCCGTCGATAAAGTAGCCTGGGGGGGCATCAAGGGGGATTGTTCCCCTCACCAAATGAAAAATAAAAAATATTTCTGTATTGTGTATAGTCTATTCCTA
>CAJFCP010000050.1:447944-501819 GCA_904066005.1 Synergus itoensis | reverse complement strand
AAATGAAAAATAAAAAATATTTCTGTATTGTGTATAGTCTATTCCTATGTCCATGGGCGGGATAGTGTTTTGTTGTGTTTCAATTTTAACCTCAAAGCCTGGAACTAAATTTCCACGATTTTCAGATGCGTTTTTTAAAGTTTTGCCCGAACACTTTTTGATAAAAGAAACAATTAAAAAGTCCAATTATGTCGTCAAAAGGAGACACAAAGTTTTCAGCGGAAATAGTGCGATCAACGTTTTCAATGTATGGATTAACCATATCAAAGTAAGTGAAGATAAACATTTAAATTAAAAAGAACTGTATTGTTTATATATTTCTTGTTTTTTTTTCTAACAATGTTCTTCATAAAAATAATAATAATTGCAAAGACATTTTTAGAACAGCTAGTTTCAAATTGCATCGACGTTATGATAGATTCAGTCTATTTTTCTATACAAATACTTTTTTAGATAATGCCTTTTAAAAACTGTTTTTTTTTTTTTAAGGAACTCAAGTGATCAACTGTACATAAGATTGAGAAAATATCCTGTTGACGCGAGAGAACAAATGCTCACAGGAATCATAGAACAGTTATTAAACCAAAACCTTGAAACTCCAAATATTCAACTAGAGCATATCGAACGTGCAATCAAGGAATATGTAAAACCAGATAGTGCATTGAAGGACACAGAAACCACGTTGAATGTTATTAATGCTTATGATATTCCTAAAGTACAGTACGATATTGGTAGAAAAAAATTCCTGATTCAAAAGGTCGATAAGGATTTGTATCCAGATGCAATACACAAGACTCAGGTTTTTAAGGACAGGCTGGATTTACTGTACTTTAGAACCTTGAGACATGAGTTATTTACACCTTCCAAATTTGGACAAAGTGACGAAGGAAAATTAGAATTAGTTCCTATTGAATATTTACTCAGCGAATCAAAGACTGATCACGTTTACGTCATTGGACTCCTTTCGCAGCTTACCGAAGGCCAGTTTTATTTGGAAGACAGTCATGGGACAGTGAAACTGGATCTGAAGAAAGCAATATCCTTTTTATAAAACCTTCAAAATTATTAAACGCTGTCATGTATTGGAATCTTTGCTGTTTACTAAATTTTACAAAACATGCATCTAATGATTATTTGACATCTTTATTTTCCTTAATTCGAGCACACAATTTTCAGTCGGGTTTGATTATGGAAGGCTCTATAGTAATCGCCAATGGAAATTACACAGACAACGTCTTCGAGGTAAACAATATCGGCTTTCCACCTCCAGAACCCACAATGAACACTCGAGCAGCTTTCGGGGATGTCAACACATTCGGTGGTCAGCATTCAACATCTTTAAAAATGTCTGAAAAACTAAAAAATCACGAGTTAGGACATCAGAACGAGACGATAATGTTCATATCGGACTTTTGGGTAGACAATATAAAAGTCATTGAAAAATTCACAGTGATGCTTGAAGGATATTCAACTCATCCACCCGCTGCTTTTGTTTTTTGTGGAAATTTTTTGAGCTTTCCACCTGATGCGACAAGTCCTCAAAAATTAAAGGATGGTTTGAAAACTCTTGCAGATATTATCACTCGTTATGACAGTATTTTGCAAAATACTAAGTTCATTTTTGTGCCTGGTCCATATGATCTGGGCGCCCCGAGAATTCTGCCGAGGGCTTCTTTATCCAAATCTGTAGTAAAAGATTTCATGAAGCGAGTACCCGGTACAGTTCTGGCAACAAATCCGTGCAGAATACAGATTTGCACTAAAGAAATCGTCGTGCTAAGAGAAGATATTATGACAAAACTTACTAGAAATACTCTTAAGTTTCAAAGTAATGCTGTGGTTCATGAACAAGTAAGTTTCTTCTTTTTAATTTAGACCTGGAAGATTATCATAATATTTAATAAAATATGTTGTCTTTTTTTTCAGTACGCAAAGTCTATAATTTGTCAATCTCATTTAATTCCATTGACGCTGCAAGCGATGCCAGTTTACTGGAAATTCGACCATGCTTTGCAAGTTTTCCCTACTCCAGATCTTATTGTAGTTGCGGACTCATATGCATCTTACAAAACCACTTACTCCGATTGTCACGTCATCAATCCAGGTTCTTTTCCTAGAAATGAGTACTCTTTCCAAGAGTACGTTCCAGCAGAAAATTATGTTGAAAATTGTCAACTTGTCGATGAAGTTGAATAAGGTGATTGTAAGTAGACTCATTTTTAAGTATTTGTATAAATATATTCATTTTATTAATATTCGTATTTAAACAGAATTTTCTGAAATTTTTACACTATTCTGATCTTATAATAGTTAAATCTTAAACAGAAAAATGTAAATAAGTGCCAGTTCGAAATCTCACTTAACCATAATTTAGAATAACTTATTAACTTATGGGGTATTGGAAAAAGGAACAAATAGTGGACTATGTACAGCATTTATTACAACTTATGCACATAATAAACTCCTTCACTTTTACAATATGCGAGGAGTCATGTCCGTTGATATCTTATAATAAATTTAGTTCTAAGATAATTATGGTACGAATATGCCTAAAATGCGCATAAAAAATAAGTTAATCACTCGTTAATGATTATCAATTATCTGGGATCCAATTATCAGCATCCAAAATTCTCAAAAATTCAATAATAAAATTTATACTATATTAACAATCTCTGCCCGCATTGACCAATCTCTGAATACATATGTATTCGCATTCCTTCTTTCATCAAAATTTCGCTTTTCTCGTGTTTAATATGAATACTGAAAAAAATTATATGGATACTAGTCCATTTAATTGTGTAACAATAAACATGAGGAATTTTAACACAAATCGAAATTCTGCAATTTATGCTCAATATTGATACGCTCAAATAGCGATATTTCTCGAGTTTTAAATATTTTTACAAAAAGAATAGAAAAATATACGTAAAAATTCCTTTTCTAACTTAAATTTAAATATAAATCGATGTATTTATTCTGAGATTTTTAATTCTTTCTAGAACAATTGAAAATCTGAAAATACCGAATTGGATTAATAAGATGCTTTCTACTTTCCTGACCATTGTTCAGCATTGTCTATTATGAAAAAATAAATAATAGATGGGTGAATAAGAAGTTCGCTACGATTAAAATAGGAAGAGATTGATAATATTACAATTATGTAGAGTAGACTCTATCAACAACTTAATTTGTACAAAGTGATAAATTTGAGAAAATCCAAACATAAAATCTCGACTTGTAAAACGTGAATATATTATTAAGCTCTGTTGATCAGAAACAAACTTCAAACAAACAAGTGGCTTCGTAACTATTGCACATTATCGTGGATTTTTAATTTGATAGTAAATCAATTCCGCTTGCCGCATAAAAAGCTATGAGTGAACGAAGATGATTTAATAATCTCGAGAAAATAATGTAATTTAGATTTGTGTATTTTCACATACTAAAAATTTGCAAAAATCTTTCATCAGAGATATAAAACGTTTATTAATGTCGCTCACATTATCTTGCTTTTGTGTGTACGTTTCAAACTTTCTTCAAACTCTTGTTTGAAGATTGAACCGTATAACAAGCTATGCATTTTCACGTTCTTAAAAAGTATTTTAAGTTGAGTCGATTTGGATTAAATTGATTTCAGAACACAGAGAAACGATTTAGTACAATATTACTTACATTTCTAACAAGTATTAAGTTTTATGCTAAGAAATAATTGCTATGGTTTATGAATTTCGAAATTTTTAACTTAAAATATTAAATAATAATTTCAGAAAGACGGTGGCTTATTGAAGATATTTCCTGAATCTTGGAAGGAAAAGGTTAAATCTTACATTTCATATGTACAAATTTAAGAACTGAAACGTTAACATGCAATTTCAGTCATTGGATATTATTTCAGTCCTCCTTATCACGTTTCACGAATTCTCGGTCTCAGCATGACCCCTTCAGCTGAAAACCGATTAGCATTTTAGTATTAAGAGAAATTCATAGGAAAGCTTTTTCAATCCGCAAATGACCCAGAATTATCATATAATTCCATAATTTTTCGTAAGATTTATACTTATGCAATTTATACTCACGTTGATTCTGAAGAGTTTGATGAGCTCTCTTCCTTTCTTCAGCATCGTAGTACCATACTGTAATTGCATATCTTGTTTGGTAAGCGGGTAAAACTTCGTGTGGATTTCTATTGTCAGACCAAAAGAACACAATTCTATCCAAATCTGGTTGGATGTATGCGACCTTTTCCTTATAAGATTCAGGAAATATTCTCAACGAGCCACCGTCTCTCTGAAATTATTATTTAATATTTTAAGTTAAAAATTTCAAAATTCATAAACTATAGCAATTATTTCTTAGCATAAAACTTAATATTTGTTAAATCATTAAACTTCTCTATAGCCCTAAAAAGATTATATTTTACTCACTGTAACGTCCCAGTCTTTGTTCAGGTAATAAATAGCTGTAATACGCCTTCCATCACCATGTGGATTATCTACGTGTTTTACATAATGTGCTCCGTTACCAGGATAACAAGCCACCATTACCTAAAAAATAGACATCGATCTTAATTTATAATTAAAAAATAGTTTGAGAATTTCCTTAATTAAGAGAAGAAATATTTTCTACTTTAGTTATTAACTTTTATAATTTTTAAATTATTTTTTTTATAGTTCGTACATTATTTTTTTTTAAAGGAGTAAATAAAGTACTCAATTTATTTATAATTTCTTAAAAATTTGTGTTTTAATACAATGGAGACAGGTCTTTGTTCTCACGCTAGTCCACAAAGAGCATCTACCGGTTTGAAGGGCTTAAAAATATCCGCTAAGAGCGAATTTGCTCGCAAATAGCTTCAAAGAAGTTGGAGATAGGAAGTGGAAAGTGATAGAAATATTAAATGCAGTTTAAAAATAAACGATAGAAATCTAAAGTGATTTTAGAAAAAGTGATTTTAAAAAACGAATTAAATTTTATTGAAAATAAAATTATTTTCAATGAGCTTTTTTCTGAAAAACAATTATACGTTATTTTTTTCAAAAGCTTTAAGGCAATCGTTAATTATCATAAGAGGAAATTTAGTTTCACAAACTTTTCACTCGTAATAGTAAATATTGGTAAATATTCTGGCTAAAACTAGGCTATTTACCTTCGTTTCGTACAGACGGAGTTAAGTGGCCTCGTTTTAATGAACAATATTTATTATTGTGAACGTAAAGTTGGCTAAACTAAACTTCCTCTTTTAGTAATTATCACGTGCTATTAAGGTCGAAAGATTTCTAATAAAAATAAGATTATATTGCACAATCCTTTATATAATATTTATTTAAAATCTTATTGATGATTAGGGGTCTTCCATAAACTACGTAGCCCAAATTTAGCCACTTTTTGACCCCTCCCTCTCCCCATGTGGTTCATCATGACATTTTCGTCGACCCCACCCCCTTTCCCTTTCGGTGCCACGTGTTTTTTTTTTAATTTCTTGTAAAACGAAAAAAAAATGCAAAAAAAATTCTGAGGTTTATTTAATTTTAATTTTTTAAAGAAAAATTTGAGTCAATAAATTAGTTGTTTTCAAAAAAGGAGTAAGCAATGCATTTTATTTTTTTTTAATACCTAGGTGTAAAAGTACGTGGCTCGGACTCGGACCCCCCCCCCCCCCCCCATGAGCCCCAAGGGGCCTTTCTTCGAACCCCCCCCCCATAAAGAAACCACGTGGTTTATGGTAGACTCCTTAACATTTCACCCACTTTCGCTTTATTTGGTGATCACGGATTCTATCGTGTCTCTAGTCACGTATGCCCAAAAAGATAAATCACACTTATCTTTATAAAATAGTTAATTACTGCATTAACTAATTTATTAATTAATAAAAGTGCACAGAATTGATTGATAGAATATCCAATTATTATATTCTAAATTGCAACTTACTGAAATAACATTTAATATTTGATTACTCATTTCAGTTATTTCAATTATTAAGTAAAATAATATCTGAAAGATAAGATAAATTGTGATATTTCCTTTAGTGTGCAATATACATATATATCGAATGTAGAAATAATGTTTACGTGCCAATCAAAATTGCTGTTGTAATTTAAACTCGTTATACTTAATTAAGGGCTATTATTATTATTATTATGAATAATCTAGAATCTTATTTGAAAGAGGAATCTCTGATTCTTAATAGCAAGTAGGAGAATCGAAATGTGTAAAAGAGATATACTTGACAGTGAAGCGACGTGCATTTAAACTTTTTTCTCAGATTCAAGTTCTTTCAAGAAGTCACTAATTTCTTAACTGACCTAGAGATTAAATCTCGTTCAATGTATTTGACTCTTTTGATTGAACTTTAAAGCTCAATAAATATAATATTTTTTTCATTATTTTGAAATTTTAACACGTGCTTTTTGTTGAAAAAATGCATTAACATGTTTTCACTCATTGTCAAAGTAAAAATTATATTCTATTTCAAAAACGTTAATAACTGCTGAACTTGACTCAGAGTAAAAATGCATTTTAAAATATAAACAAAAGTGTGTCTACGTGACTAAATGAACATATACGAGTATGTATCTTCAGCAACTCTTTGCAAATGACATTTGTCATTAAATCTGCTGTTGATAATAAGTACAGTATATACATACAATTATACCTGAAGGCAATTTATCGCATCATATCTGATTCTACGAATAGATAACATATTCAATACCAGAAAACTAGTTAAATCAATATGATTTTTATTGACTTTTGAAGCGCAATTTATTTATAAACAGAGAATTGTAATTCAGATATTGATTGCCTAAACACATTGACATTTTACAAAAACTTTAAACTGATGCAATCAATTTTCTTTTTTCATGAAATTGGTGTTTAGTTCATACAAGATAAATGTTCTCAGAAAACATTAATATTGCTCTATTGACAGAAAAAAATATCACGTCACACAATGTAAACTACAAGAGACCCAGTTAGTTTTTTGTCTTGTAAACTAATTCAATTTTATTGCAAATACATACACTATTTATTTGAATATTGAAATATTTTAACAATTCTTGTATGTATTTAGAAATTTAATATTTATTTATATTGTTTGAACAAGAGCAACATTTTTTGAGCTGAGTAAAATTGAAAGTTTCTATGACGTAAATGGGAAAAAGTAAGGAAGTTTATCAACAGACTTATTTGCGATATTGACTTTGTATCTATTCTTGGACTCAATGATCATGAAATTAGAGTGGCCCACATCAACACGTAATTTCACGATCGTAAATTGGTGTTTTCAATAATCCTCAGCGAATCTTGCAAGTTTCTTTCGCGTTTAATATTTGCACAGTTAAAAATGTCCCGAGGTAAATCAGACTTTACATACGTTGGCACCATCGTTCACCTTCGAGAAGGTTAAAACCACACAACCAACGCAACGTGATATTTGATAAGTTATTACATATGCGAATACATCTGTGTGTTTGCTGTATGGATTTGGTCAGAAAGGAACGAATAATTTAGGCTGCTTAACGTGGGTGGGCTTCAGGAATAAGAAACGCGACGAAAGGAGGGAAAAAGTGGTGTACGTGACTGCCTGCACTGACTATTTACGAATAAATACTATCTAATTTTAAGATTTTACAACTTAAAGAACATTGTCATTAAATCTAACATTTTCCCTGTGGAATATTTTTCAAAGGATTTTACATTGTCTAAGGAAAATTGCTAATACTAATCTGATTGCTAATTTTAATCCAAATTCATTTCAAACTTGCCTTGTGGAAACAATTAGTATTGTGAAAATTTGTCAGACATTTATAAATATTCATCAACTTAGGTTTTTCTTCTTTTTTCTTCATTCAGTATTCAGTATTAGAGAAGAGAAGCAGTTTTAAATAAATTTTTTCTTAACAACGTCCTGCTATGCATATAACCGAAATTGCAACCTAAACATTATAAATTTGTATGTGATAATACTTCAACTTACCCCAGTTCTTTCGTTTATTGTGTACTCTCCCAATTTGCCATTCGCATGCATTTTGTTCGCTCCCATAATAATTTTATCGATTTGCGATATGAGCAAGCCTATGTTCGGACATTTTTCTTCCTTCCCATCTAACCAAGCAATCTGGTCACTGCGAATATTTTTCGAGCCATTTGCACCGGCTCTGTTAGATACTAATTTACCATCTTTAAATAAACCTGCACTATAAATGTTCAAAACTTCCTTTAACACAGATTCACTAAGCTCTTCGCCCATAAATCGATCTATTACATGAATACCATAATTGTCCATGTCTTGGATCAGGTCTTTACAAACCTTGCCAATCATTCCACTTTTGATTTTTTCATATACTGTCTTGTCTGATTCATTATCACTAATTCCTAATTGAGGAAAGTCTTTCATGCCGTAAAACTTATGTGTTGGCATGCTTGTTTCTTTTTGACCTTCCAATGTAGTATTTAGAAATTCAACTGTGGCTCCCGAAATTGTAGCTTCCGAACTACCCTCGAACGTTATTGGCGACGTCCTGCCGACGGTACTTTTCGTGTATTCTGCAAAAAATGTTTCTGATTAGTGTTACTATCAATTTAATTCGATTTCAAAACGTTGTACATCTACAGTACATGTATATTGGTGCAGGTGCACAATTTTCACTTTCAACAGTTCCAAATAGAAAGCGTTTGTAATTTAACAATTTTGAAATAAGAAATATTTAAAATTGTACACTTGCAAAGTAGCTAAGCCATAAAAATTAAACAAACATGAATTTCAATGGGGAAAAAATTAATTTAACCAGTAATATGACTAACTTTAAAGATTGTTTATGACCTACAACAAAATTTTTTTGGCGTAACATTCTATAATCAGACTTAAGGGTGTTGGACCCAAGTTTTAAGCTCAAAATTCCATTCTCCATTTTACTCAATGAAAATTATAGATAAATTTTTTTTCGCTTTGTAGCGCTAATCTTTTTTTCAAATATAAGACTGCATACAGAGCGAAAAAATATTTAATTTCGATAATTTTTGCATAAAACGGAGAATTCAAAATCTAACTTCAAAATTGAATATTTTCATTTTACTTAAAAAATATTGGAATTAGATATTTTCTCGCTCTGTACGCATAATTCTAGTTAAAAATTGATTAATTCTACAGAGGGAAAAAATTCCAAATTTAATATTTGTTGAGTAAAATGAAAAAATCGAATTTTTAGATTAGAAATTGGCTCCAACACCCTTAATGTGCATAGTAATCTTTGCATTGCAACAAAATAGCAAGAATGGAAAATCATTTGAAATTTGAAACAACAAGCGTCTAAATACAAAATGAGTGCAATTGATTGTTAAAAGATACTTATAACAATCTCTATTCTCTCTTCTTCAGATCAAACAAAATCACGCATCTGCCTTAAATACGACTGTTAGATTTCTGCACGTGGACTAAAAACGAATTCTTGATATACATACCAGGAAATCGATGAACCGAAGGTCTAACCACAGTTTCCTTGCAGGTAATTTCGTTAAGGTTAGAATTATTTGTCACCTTAGTTGCTTCCTTATCTATAAATTCCGATTTTTTTGTAGAGTCTAGTACCTGACTAGAAATAGAGTACTGCGTAGACGACGTTGCAGAACTCGTTCTTGAGGAATGCGTCGAGCAAATTGACTTATGTTGCTTCCAATCAAGTTTTTGATGTTCTTTAGAACAGTAAACAGTAGTCTTACACCTTGAACATCTGAGCAGCTTCTCGCATCGACCGCAAACCGTGCAGTTCATATGAACACTTCCACTGGCCTGGGTAGGACTGATCGTCGTTTTTGGAGAGGACAATTTCGCTGCTGAGACTGCAGACATTTATCAGACGTTCAGTCACATACGCTTTGACTTTTTATACAGTTCCTAATGTATGGGAGCTACTTGCATCCAGTATTGCTCTCGGTACCAATAACGCAAATATTCCTCGGCCTTGTGCACTCAAGCAAATTATTGACAATATGTACCTTGCTGGCACACGATTCACGCATGGACCTGTTCTTTTCCATGCAAACGTTTTTAAAGGCAAAGAAAAGTTTTTGGCATCCCTTCCCAGTTCCCACGCCTCTTTTTGCGTGTTTAGTGTTATTTTGCAATCCGCAAGAGTACGCCACTTCATTTTTTCAAGGCCATGTGATGACCAGTGCCCGAACTCTACTGCGCATGTGTCGCGCTCGGCATCCGATTGGTTGCTATTCGCGCGCAATTTGAAATGCTACAAAATATTATGCATTTCAAATTACGCGCGAATAGCAACCAATCGGATGCCGAGCGCGACACATGCGCAGTAGAGTTCGGGGCCCGCGTTGGGAGCACTGGTGATGACCGGATAATTTAAATTTACTCATATGGTAACAATGCCTTGAGAAAGAAGGTTTAATTAATTACCAAAAACTTATTTAGTTAGTTCATGAAATTGTTTGAAGAAACTGAGATTGTGAGCTCTATAAGAGATGCTTTGATAAAAATCTAAAGATATGTCAGGATCGTCAGGATCATGATATGTTTGAAATCGAAAAGTCTTCTGCTGTTGCCAAGGCGACGACGAGAGTATGTCTGTCAAAACAAACAACACGTGATTGACATGGTTGAAAAGTAATTTTGTCAAAAAAAAATGAATAATTTTATACAGAACATACAGATAAAGGATGGCGAGTATACAAAAACAATTTATAGTATGGTACGAATTTCAATATAAAATCTAATTATCTTAATTTTCCATTCTAAAATTGTATTTTCAATTTTATATTTTTTCTCAAGCATATTATTTAATTAGTAAATTCTTTTCAGATAAAAGAGCAACGATATACAGAAACAATTCAAGTTTTATCGAATTTATTAGAATCTCACCCCACTGTAAGTAGAATGTATATGCAAATAATTAAAACTGATATTTAAGCAGTTAGAGTTTTATTTTATATTCTTATTCTTCTTTTATAGTCTAGGCCATGTCTATCTCTTCTGGCTCATTGTTATTTTTACACCCAAGACTTTATGGCAGCAGCAGGGTGTTACGAAAAATTGGTACAAATATGCCCCGAGGAAGCTTTATATAAACTTTATTATGCACAATCATTGCATCAAGCCTGTATGTACCAAGAAGCTTGGACATTTTGTTCCAGCATCAGTAATCAAGCTAATTTAGAAGATAAAGTAAGAAAGCTACAAGCTGCTATAAAATATGGTCAAGAGGACACCGTTGCAGCCAAAAGCATTGTCGATCAATGTCCTACTGATGATACTGACACAGAAATTAATTTAGGCTGTTTATTATACAAAGTATTTCATTTTCTTATATATAATGCCAATTATTTCATTATAAATTCACGCATAACATTACCATTTAAATCTTACAGGAAGAAAAATATGAGCAGGCCTTGAAAAAATTTTCTACAGCTTTACAAATTGCTGGATTTAAACCACATTTGTCATACAATGTTGCTTTGTGTTATTACAAAATGAAAGAATATGCACCATCGCTCAAACATATTGGTATGTACATACAAATTGCTCAGTATCATTTTGAATTAAAACTGATGAATTATTTTCTGTATTTTTAAGCTGACATTATCGAGCAGGGAATAAGAGAACACCCAGAACTCAGTGTTGGAATGACAACGGAAGGAATTGAAGTTCGTAGCGTAGGAAATACGCTAACTTTACACGAAACTGCCTTGACGGAGGCTTTTAATCTGAAAGCAGCTATCGAGTATCAGTTAAAAAATTGTAATTATATTTCAATCAAAGTTTCAATGTTCATAGAATTTGAAATATTAAATCGAAAATGATTTCAGACGAAGCGGCAAAAGAGGCGTTGACAGATATGCCACCACGTTCAGAGGAAGAATTAGATGCAGTTACTTTGCATAATCAAGCACTGATCAACATGGATACAAAACCAGGCGAAGGTTTTGAAAAATTGCAATTTTTATTGCAACAAAATCCTTTTCCTCCCGAAACTTTCGCCAATTTATTACTACTTTATTGCAAATATCAGTTTTATGATTTAGCTGCTGACGTTCTTGCTGAGAATGTCCATTTAACTTACAAGTATTTGACATCAGTAAGTACTTATTATTATAGATAAGGAAATCTCTTACAAAGAACATTTATTTTAGAAAAAATCATACATTAATATTATGAAGCATTCAACGATTCATAGATTTAATCTGAGTACTTAGACTTAGAACGTTTACACTTTTTAGAATGTCGCTCCGAAAACTCTCTGATACTACATTTCTTCTTATTTGGCCTTGAATCTGAATCATCTGAGTCGCTATCGGTTAAACTGCTACTATCGCGCTTCTTTTTTCGTTTATGATCCTTGGAATGCTTTTTCCTCTTCTTAATCCTTCTCTCCTCTTTAGAATCATCGCTTGCAGAGTCAGAATCATATTTATGTGAGGACTTTTTTTTCTTTTTCTTGACCTTTTTAGATTTGTGCTTCTTCTCCGAGGGTGCTGTGACATCAGGAAGTGTCGGGATTTCTTCTTCAATCTCTGGTATAAGATCATACTTTTTGCCGTCCGCAGACATGAAGCAGTCTTTTGAAAAGTGTCCAATGGTGCCACATTTTCCACAAGTAGTATTTAGAACCGCTTCAAGTTTAATTGATTGTCGTTCCCTAGGGACGATTGTTTTTCTTCTCTGCTCGTCCATTTGTTGTTTTACTCCATTAGGATCCAAGTCCGTACCATTACCTTGATTCACGTGCTTCATAGAAAGTCCAATCTTTCCGTCGTCTCTCATTGTTATTACTTTACACCAGACTTGCTCTCCTCGTTGCAATACATCTGCGACATCGTCCACGTGAGCTGAACTTATCTGCAAATACGATTTATGCTAATTAAAGAGAGATAAGAAAATATGAGCCTAAATTAAATTAATGGCTTGTTTATCAATTTACGTTAAAGTTTTGACTGAAAACTGGCATTGATTTTAACGTATAAAATAGTATAATCCATTGGAAATGTTTCTTACTCATTGGAATTTTCACTCGTTAATTAGGAATAACGTTTTCTTAAATTCAATTTAATTTAATAAATACCTGTGAACGATGAATTAGACCTTGCTGGTCACAACCTGGAATTCGAACGAAGGCTCCATAATTTTGAACGGAAGCCACTTCACCCCGGAATATTTGATTCAATTCACAAGTCGACATTTTTCATAAATAGATTTTTGGCATACTTTTGGAGTTCTGTAATTTAATATATTTTTAGGTTTACAACATTCTGCGTAGTGAGCCTAAAAAAATCTGACATTTGTAGGTTAGAGTTCTCTTATGTCGTCAAAACATTTGATTCAGGACCGTAAATAAGAAAACTTGTAAAAGGCATTTAAAACTCCCATTTAAAAAACTGTATTTACCAATTTATGTAAAAAAAATGGTTTAAGGGCGTTGAACCCATGTGTTAAGCTTAAAATTCCATTCTCCATTTTACTCAACACAAATTATAGATAACTAATTTTTCGTTTTGTAGCGCTAATCTTTTTTTAAGTATAAGATTGCCTACAGAGCGAAAAAATATTTATTTTCGATACTTTTTGCATAAAACGAAGAATTCAAAATCTCACTTCAAAATTGAATATTTTCATTTTACTTAAAAAATATTTGAATTAGATATTTTCTCGCTCTGTACGCATAATTCTAGTTAAAAATTGATTATTTCTATAGAGGGAAAAAATTCCAAATTTATTATTTGTTGATTAAAATGAAGAAATCGAATTCTTAGATTAGAACTTGGCTCCAACACCCTTAAAACGTGAAGTTTGTTTATAATGCTTTTTAATATATTTTTCAGTATATGTACGATTTTTTGGATGCTTTGATCACGCAGCAAACGTCACCAGAGGAGGCTTATCGAAAATTTGACGACCTGGCCAATAAACATACAGAGGCATTAAGAAAATCAACAAAGCAAGTGCAAGAAGCAAGACTAAATCACGACGATAATGCAGTAAAAAGGGCTGTCAATGATTATGAGGAATCTTTGGAACGTTACATACCAGTATTAATGGCTCAAGCAAAAATCTATTGGGAATTGGGGAATTATACTCAGGTTGAGAAGATCTTTCGAAAGAGTGTTGAATTTTGCAATGAACACGATATTTGGAAACTGAACGTCGCTCACACTCTTTTTATGCAGGAAAATAAATTTAAAGAAGCAACGGGATTTTATGAACCGATTGTAAAAAAGAAATACGACAACGTAAGTAATGAATTTCAAATTTGAACTCTTGTAATAATCTAACTTTATAGAAACGTTTATATCTTATATAGATGTTCTAAACCATAGTTAAAATTGCAGATTTTAGACGTTAGCGCAATTGTTTTGGCCAATCTGTGTGTAAGTTATATTTTGACTACACAAAACACAGAAGCTGAAAAATTGATGAAGAAAATAGAAAAAGAGGAGGAAACTATAGCATTTGAGGAACAAGATAAAAAGCTCTTTCATTTATGTATTGTAAATTTAGTAATCGGTACCTTGTATTGTTCAAAAGGAAATTACGAATTCGGTATATCAAGAGTGATGAAGAGTCTTGAACCTTATAATAAAAAACTTGGAACTGATACTTGGTTCTACGCTAAAAGATGTTTCTTATCTCTTCTGGAACAATTAGCGAAGCAGCTCGTTGTATTAAAAGATTCTACATTACAAGAGTGTATACAGTTTCTCGAGCATTGTGAAGGTAAATATTTCAATTGCTGACTTTAGTGAAATTCATTTTTGTTGAAGTGGAGACAATATACATATAATTTACGGATCATTTATATATTTCAGTTTATGGAAGAGATGTTCCGAGCATTGTAGAACAACCCTTCGATATTCAAGATATCAATGCAGTTCCACAAGGAAGAAATACAGTGACTTACGAAGCAAGATATTTGAAAGCGTTATTTTTGAAATTACAGATGTCTTAACAATTTAGGATAAAGTGTGGAATATAATAAGTTATTTATTTGTTTTTATATTATTTGAAATTTAATTATCGATTATTGTTTGATTTATATAAATTCGTTATTGTTAACTCATTGTACAAGGGTTCCTTGGTCGATATGTACGTCGCTGGATTTGTTTTGAATGAAGTTGTACGCATATATAACGAAAATCGAAAAATCGAAGTGAATCAAAGATGGTGGTCGACATGGAAGTAGAGCAAGCAAAAGAAGCAGTTTTACAACTTATGAAGGAGAAAGATAAAATAGAAGCAGATTTGAAAGATGCGAATGCAGTTTTAGAATCTGTACGTATCCAATTTTCATCTGTATAAGTTAAATTACTCCAAAAACATCTACTAATTTTAGAGTATCGGTGACAACCAAATGCGCGCCTGAATGAGTTGTCACTTTTTACAGTTCTTGGTGGAATTACATATATATTAATTTTTATGATATTTCTTTGAATGCAGAATCATGTAGGTATGAACGATCCATTGGTTGATGGAGAAGGATATCCTAGGGCGGATATCGATGTTTATCAAGTCAGACATGCTCGCCATAAGATAATTTGTGAGTACTTCTAACCTTATATTGCTTCATGTTATCCTCGTCCGTTTTTGACTTTATTGAATCTATTGGGTTTTATCACAGTGGTGACAACTTTACAATTTCTTTTACATTTAACTTAAGACACTAAATAGCTATATTGATAATTGAGAATCAAAGCTTCTGTTTCACTTTGGCGATATTGAAATGTTTTCTATAATTATTTGATGATAGTATATTAAGGAGAATGAATATGTAAAGTCACATCATTTTCATTTACTTTAGTGTACCGATATCAATATTTCAATTTCACATTGCATATATGGATCTATTTTATTTATTGCTTCAGGCCTTCAAAATGATTATAAGGTTATCATGAAAAAAATTGAGGAGGGTTTGCACAAGGTTCACGGTTATTTATCGGGTAATAGTGCCCAGGAATCTGTAGCAGCAGCTGCAGTTCCAAGTCCTGTGCAAGAATCGGTTTATATGGAGCCATTTTTGAGAATAAATTTAGTAACGCCTGGATCTCCCGCTGAATCAGCAGTAAGTTTATTTACACTTTTTTTAGCACTTAAGAGTTTATGAATTTGAATTAAATTATTATTTTATATTTGATATCGTGAATTTAGTATAATCATAAGGATATTTTCAGGGAATTAAAGTCGGTGATCTGATATTGGAATTCGGTTCCATCAACAATCAGAATTTCAAGTCCTTGCAAGATGTTGGATCTCTCGTTGCAAACAGCGTAAATAAGGATTTAATCGTCAGAGTCAAACGTGAATTTAATACTGTTGTATTGACTCTGACACCTCGACCTTGGAATGGGAAAGGTCTCCTCGGCTGCAACGTTGTGCCCTTGGAAACCGTTGAAAGATAAAGAATAAGGTTTTAATTTTTTACTTTAATTAATTACATATACTAAGTTCTTTGTCATTAAGAATAAATATTGCAAAAAAATTTATCTTTATTCTTAAAACGCATTCGAACTAGTAAGATAGTTTAAGATACTTACATTAAAGCTTAAAAATTTGAATTCACGGTATAAAATAGTTTTTTTTTCTTTTTTTGTTACATTAAAAAATTTGAATTTACGCGCTATTTTAAATCTGGAGCTTACCGACAATCGGTAATATATGATACAAACGCGGGCCCCGAACTCTACTGCGCATGTGTCGCGCTCGGCATCCGATTGGTTGCTATTCGCGTGCAATTCAAAATGTACTAAAGGATATTTTTTATTTACAGAATTGGCATTTAATTAATTTTTTTTTATCCAGATTGATTAATTTCGGTCCAAGAAATATTTCCATAAGTTAAAATTCCACTATTTATAATAAACAAAAATTATATTTTTTAGCATTTTGAATTGCGCGCGAATAGCAACCAATCGGATGCCGAGCGCGACACATGCGCAGTAGAGTTTGGGGCCCACGTTGGGAGCACTGCATTTTATCATCTTTTCATGTGTATGAACCAGAATACATGTTTTTGAAGAGAAAAGTGTATAATGGCCGGTAATTATAAGAATTTCCTAAAATTATTGGAAAGTTGGCCTTTAGATACATCAAAAACAGGAAGGTACGCCTTTCAGACAATATTTTATTAATATTTGATCCAAATGAAATGTCCTTTTGTCGTGGTAACGTGAACTTTTATTTACAAAAAGTTAAACGATATTTAAATAGTTTTTCGTACATATTGATGTTATTTCTGTAATAAATTTCTCATTTTCAATTGTAATTGATAAAAAATTTAATGAAGTGCTGATATTAAGTGGATTTCCGATTCCGTGATGCATATTTCATAACCTCGAATTTGTTGCCTGCATATTTTCATATGCATAATATAGATTTCATGAAATGTTGCAATGAAACCCATATTGCGCGTAATGAGTTTTATTAATAAAAGCCGTCTATTATACACTATTTTAATCTTTAACAGAATGGGTTTTAAGGCCTATTTTTATCACTTGAAAAACTTCACAAAGAAAATACAGAGTATTAAATAAACTTTGATTATTATAATACAGTTTTTATTTCGTTGAAATTTCTTAACAAAGATTGATATTTTTTTATAGGGATCTGAGCCAACATATTCGCGATCAGGTAAAGATCGCCTTTTCGAAAGGAGAAGTACAGAATCGACTAGACCAGGAACAGTGCAATCGCTATCTGATCAGTCTTCAACGATTGTGTTCAAATTATTATGGGAATCTCTATAAACGGACTCTGAGTAGCACTGCAAGTGGACTTACACACGACCAGTGTAATTTAGCCCTTACTCCAGAATTGCAAAAACATTTCGAAGAAGAGGATCTAAACTACTTCCAGAAGTTGATGAAAAAGGTAAAAGGAGAGAAGAAAGATGATGTCCAGAGTTCTGATAAAGTTTAGAGGTAAGCTCATCAATCTCGATTCAACACGTTACTTTACCGAAATCAGAAGATGCTGTTCTCAAATGCATCAAGTAAAACCAAAGAAGCGTCCTCATGTACCAGTGATGGTCAACGAGGTTCTGAAATACTTGGAACTATCTCCAGGAGAAACTATTGTTGATATGACCTTTGGAGCTGGTGGTCATTCTCGACGAATTCTTGAATCCGTACCTGATGTAAAAATATTTGCTCTCGATAGGGATCCCGTCGCTCATGAATTTTCTCAAGAACTGGCGCTTGAATATCCAGGCCAAGTCGTTCCACTTCTTGGCAGGTTTTCCGAATTGCCAGATTTATTAAAAAAAGAAAGAGTGGCGGCTAATAGTATTGATGGATTTCTCTTTGACTTTGGTTGCTCCTCGATGCAGTTCGATGTTGGGGAGAGGGGATTTTCAGTTGTGAAAAATGGTCCTTTGGATATGAGAATGGACGGTCTTAGATATCCAAAGGAACCGACAGTTTGCGATGTTATTGCTAGGGCCAGTGAGGAAGACTTGGCACGTATCATAAAGATCTATGGAGAAGAGAAACAGGCTAAAAAAATCGCTCGTGCCCTAATCGATGCCAGGTACAGTTTCAAGAACCTCGAAACGACACAAGAATTAGCAGACCTCGTTGAATCTGTTTTAGACGATGATACGAGAACTGACATGCTTGGTAGAACGCAACACACCGCTACTAAAACGTTCCAAGCTTTCAGAATATTCGTTAATAACGAGCTGAATGAGATTAATTACGGATTGCTCGTTGCTCAGGCTTATCTGAAAATTGGAGGTCGTTTGATAACCATATCCTTTCACTCTCTGGAAGACACAATTGTCAAAAGACATCTTTCTGGTAATCTAATAGCACATCAGGCGAACAAATTACCTTTGAAGTTTTCCAATTATAACAAGTGTTTCACGGAGGATGAAATTATGGAAACCAACAAGTCTCCCTGGCATATGTTACACCCGCACGTCTTGGTACCAGAACTAGATGAAGTCCAAAGCAATCCTCGAAGCAGATCAGCGAAATTCAGAGCTATTGTTAAAATTAATACATAATGAGGATAGGATATAAAGAATTTAGAATAAGGGTGAATTTGAGATTTCAAAAGAAATTACATCGCGGGAAAGGCTGCTCAGGTTGTGTAATTTAATTTACGAATTAATGTGTAGAAATATTATAGATTTATTATAACAGCAATAAAATAATACAAAAAATAAAAATCTTCTGGAATGGTATTTTAGGTAGATGTTAAATAGAGAATAGTTTCATCTTTTTTATCGTTATTTCAGTGTTTCGATGATATTAATTGTTTTTAAAATAATCCTTCTATTTCGTCTGTCTCGCTGTTCCAGTCCATGTCGTATACACTTGGCCTGGTAGATAGTCCCGGCATCATCATAATCTAAAATTGAAAATAGGTTTTTATTACAGTAGTCTTAAATTATAGAACTGAATGAGTTTACTAATTACTACTATTAATAAGACTTACTTCTCCAACCATTGGAACGACGAAGCCTGCGCCAACAGAGACAAAAATATCCGAGATTTCAATTTTGAACCCAGTCGGTGCTCCCTTGATATTAGGATCTCCAGTCAGAGAATTAGCAGTTTTAGCCATGCAAAGAGGTAGTTTGTTGTATCCCAATTTTTCGTATTCAGCAATTTTTTGTTTAACCTGCAGAAGTACAAGAATTTTAATTAATTTTTGATTCTTATTATTATATTTATTACTTATGTGATAAAAGTCTAGTAAAGTATAGTAACCTTATCTGCTAGAACAACTTCGCCAGCACCATACATTTCCTTGGCGATAGTATTTATTTTTTCGACGATGCCGGAGTTGATGTCGTAGAGGAATTTGAAATTATTTGACTTATTTGTGGCTGCAATGACAGCATCTGCGAGATCCGCCGCACCGGGTCCACCATCAGCCCAATGTGTACATATGACTGCGTCTGCGGCTCCACTGGAGATCGCTGCTTCTTTTACCAATTCTAATTCCGCTCGTGTATCCGACCTTCATTGAAAAGAATTCCGTTTTACTTTAAAGGGTTTTTATAGGAGTGTATTTAGAATAGAATCAGATACTTACGAATGAGCATTGATAGCCACAACAACAGGCACTCCAAACTTGTTTCCATTGCTGATATGCTTTTGCAGATTTGGAAGACCTTTCCGAAGCAATTCGAGATTTTCTTCAACATATTCCTTTTTCAGAACAGCTCCTGGAGTAACAGGAGGGCCACCGCCGTGCATTTTGAGAGCTCGGATAGTTGCTACCAATACGACGGCATCAGGTATGTGACCTGAGGTTCGACACTTTATGTCGAAGAACTTTTCCATGCCAATATCTGATCCGAAGCCAGCTTCTGTTACGACAATACCGTCGGGACCAACAAGTTTTAGGGCAATGGCGTCTGCGATGATGGAAGAGCAACCATGAGCAATATTTGCAAAAGGTCCAGCGTGAACCAGCACTGGAGTGCCTTCCACACTTTGCATCAGAGTTGGCTCGATTGCGTCTTTCAACAAGATTGCCATTGCTCCGGTCATACCCTGGAAAAATTGCGGTAAGCTTTAAAATTAAATAAAATTTCCAAGCAATGAAGTAAGTTAAAACTTACAAAGTCTTCTGCAGTAAGAGGAACGCCACTCTTACTAAATCCAACTACAATGTTTCCAAGCCTTGTTTTCAAATCAGCAACGCTAGTTGATAAAGCAAGAACTGCCATGATTTCGGAACCCACGGAAATGCGGAAAGAAGTTTCTCTAACTCGACCTTTTTCCGCTGCACCCTGACCAATTGTGATTTTTCTCAACATTCGGTCATTTATGTCGACCACTGAAATTGATCAATTGAGAAATTAATTTTTAAATTAAGAAAGAAGGGGAAGAATTACAAAAAAGCATTCCATTAAAATTCATACCTCTCGTCCAGGTGATGTTCTCAGGGTCGATATCTAATCTCACAAACCTACTTTGTTCTTCATCTGTCAAGGTATTGGGATCTGTTTTCGTAATTCCAAGCTTTTCTAATCTCCTCAGCTGAACTTTAGAAAACTTCCGCTCTCCCTTTACCTTTGGCACTAATCTGTCAAACAAAGCTTTATCTGTTTGGGTACTTTCGTGAAAATACCGAGCATCTACTTGAGCAGCGAGGAGATTGTTAGCTGCACTCACTGCGTGAATATCACCAGTGAGATGAAGATTAAACTCTTCCATGGGTATAACCTTGATCATAAGTTGTAAATGAGTTAAATTATTGGCTTAAAATCTGGGATCCTAAGTTAAAAGAGGAATTAGAGTATCTAACAATTACCTGTGAATATCCACCACCAGCTGCTCCCCCTTTAACTCCAAAGGTGGGTCCCTGACTCGGTTGTCTTAAAGTAGCAAAGGAATTTTTTCCCTTATGAGCTGACAAAGCTTGAACCAAGCCCAAAGTTGTTGTACTTTTTCCTTCTCCAAGTGGTGTAGGTGTAATTCCAGCTACAACCACATATTTTCCATTTTTTTGATTTTGCAGCCTCTGAAGAACTTTAAGACTCACTTTGGCTTTCTTGCTGCCGTAAGGACTCAATTCCACTGGTAAAATACCAATTTCTTCCGCCAGCTGAGTAATTGCTTTTGGTTCATGACTCCTCGAAATGGTGATATCATTAGGCACAGGTCTTTCTATATTTAATTTTAAAATTCTCAAATTCCACTCGTTGGTCAGTATTTTTTTGGCTGCTCTTTGAGCTGACAAAACTGTGTTTTTCATCAACATCGCTACAGTCATAGGTCCAACTCCTCCTGGAACTGGAGTGATACAAGATGCCACTTTCACTGCCTCTTGGAAGGCTACGTCGCCTACCAGACGACTTCCAGTCTTTTTAGTAGAATCTAGTCAATTAAATTCGTTTAAATTAAATCATTTTTTTATTACATGGGGTAATTTAGAAATTTTAACGCAGCGCAAACAACGAGAAATCCTCATAAGAAGAGAAGAGTCACGGAACTGAACTTGCTTAGGTTCTTTTTAGTTGTCTCAACTCGTGTTTTGTAATAATATCTTCACTCGCCTTACGCCATAGAACTGATAAAATTCTTCGACAACGGGTAGCATGAACAAAAGATATTTATATATACTTTTATATATTTATCTACATCTCTTAGCTCTACATTTCGTAATTTAATATTCTTTTTTCTAAATTTGTGCATCAGTCACGTTCTCTATGGTAGCTAGATAATACTCTGGATAAGATAGGTCAATAATATTCGCTTTGCGAATTAATCAAAAATATTAGGCACTGTTGTGTCTTACCTGGTATAGAATTGATTCCGCAATCTATAACAACCGCTCCCGGTTTAATCCATGAGCCTTTAACCATTTCTGGCTGACCAATGCCGACGACTAAAATATCAGCTTGAGAAACCTGCAAAAGAGGGAGAACAATTAAACCTATGATTTCATTATAACCCGATATGCATGGATTCCGTTGGCACCTAGTTTTCCTTTTTTTTGTTTAATATGTACGATGTGAAACTAAAGCAAGTCAAGGGACAAGGAAAAACGAAATTAAAGCGTATCGTGTTTTTATCTGTTCCATTTGTTAAACGCAAAGTAATTATCCTGGTAACTGTTTCTCTTAAAAACATTGATTAATAATATAATAATTTTTAACTTGTACAAGTTGTTGACTTACGACTTTTGGAAGATCTTTTGTTCTGGAATGGCAAACTGTGACAGTAGCGTTGTGCCATTTTAATAATTCTGAAACTGGAGTGCCAACTATTTTACTTCTTCCCAAAACAACGGCTTGAGCGCCAGCAATTTGAATTCCACTTCTATAAATGTTTAAATAATTAGAAACAAATTGAAATTTTTTAAATAGCTTTGAATGAAGAGCAAGAGTCAAATATTATTAAATTGAATATCGTTTCACTTACTTTTTAATAAGTTCGATACATCCATTTGGGGTACAAGGCAAAAATCCAGACATATCGCCAATAGCAACGCGGCCTTCATTTATAGTATTCAATCTATAGCAAAAATTAAATTTTTTTTATATGTACGAAGTGTAATTATGTCTTATAATATTTAGATCGAAGTTATTATTTTTCTCTTCATTTTATAAAAATATCTCAACAAGAATAAGAATCTTTCACATTAGGACATCGGTGTCAAAGGGCAATATGCCTTTTAAAGATCCGTTTATCAGAGTTACGTGATTACAATGTTTTCTATCCTCATATAAATGCAGATAAATCGTTGCAGGAGATCTTTTCTCATAACTTGTGTTAGTAAACTAAAAGTAAACATCCTCAAACAAACACCTCTGCAATCACCAATTTTGCAAAAACATAACTAACAAAAAATATATTTTTTAAATTTTCTTTTGACCCTTCTCTGCAAAAGGAAATTTTAGTTAAAATTTGTTCTAATACCATTTGATTGAACTTTTGCTCATCCTTTTGGCGGAAGATTTATGTTTTGTTAAAAAATTGTTTCTTGCAGTAGGTTTTCAGTTTTAACTGGTTTTTAAATTTTATTTAACAAAATGGTTTCTTAAGGGAGGTTTTTATTTTTTTTACTCTAAAATGGCATCAGTAATTCAATAACTGTAACTTAGTTTCTGTTTTTTGGACATTATAAACAAAACAATTGAAACCAACAGAATTCGAGAGAAAAGATATCCTGAAACTTCAGTCCATTATTGTATTCAAGAAAAAGGTTTAAAATGAGGAAGAAAATAAGGTTTACCCGTCAACATCCTTATCAGGGGATACGGTATCTGTAATTAAATGAGAATTGATGTTGTTGACACTGTCTAATGGCATTTGGACGATAATTCCATGAGTGTCAGGATCGTTGTTCAAATAGTTCAATTTATTGAGCAGTTCGGTTTCCGTGGTCGTGTTTGGTAATTTCAGATGAGTAGCCTTGATTCCAATTTCTGTTGCAGCCTTAACTTTCATTCGAATATAAACATTTGAATCTTCCCTTCCTCCAACTTGTACAATTGCAAGACCAGGTGCGAAATTGGGCAATTTCGATTTGAGCTCTGTGACATCTTTAGTCAGAGATTCTCGAATTTCCCTATAAGAACAATTTTTAAGAATTTTCATTAAAAAATTTAATTTATATTTTGCCCCCCTCACCCATTAAATTCCACATCCCGGAAATATGGTAACTTATCCTCAAAATTTTCGCTCCTATAGAAAAATGTCTAAAAAAAATGTAAAAATCTAAATTTTTGAGATCGATAGTGTGCCTCAGAGTTCTTACTAAAGGGGCCCAATACCCCCCATTAAAATTCGTCCGTCCCTGTTCTATTCCGAGATCCTGCTCTCAAAAAATTAATATGTTGCATTTTTATGCAAGAATTCACTACCAACGATTAAAGTTATAAATATTGATACAGTTTCAAAGAAAGAAACTCAGGAGTGTAGTTTCTTTTTCAGATAAATTATTTTAATATGAAATTTACGTAACTATTTCAATTTATTTATAATCTTGAAACAGACACTTGTTGATTCAAATTACTTGTGAAATGCCGGTTTACTTTACGTTTTTCTCATATTTTTCGTATAGATGCGTAGATGATGTATATATTTTTAAAAAATTCATCTTTTTTACTTACTTTGATAATTCAGTTCCTGATAGCAAAACTCCTCGTACATCAGTAGCCATGCTCCTGAATAACACTCTGCGTATACAGAAAAATTCGAGTTAATGATGTGAATGTAGATTTTCAAAATGGGTATTTATCGCAATTATGAAAAAGTGAATTTATTCAATAATATGGAAACATTATTCAAGAAAGTTTTATAGAGCAATGTCGTACTTTTACTAGAAAACAGAGGGTATGAAAGATGAAACTACTTCTATGGTAGAAGAATCCGAACTCCAGAATACGTAATAAGTTGCTTGACGACTGAGGGACTGTGGGATATGTATGAGATGAAATGCTTATTGTGACAGACGCATGTGTGTGAGAAACCAGTAACGTATGCTACTTTTTTCTAGATATACTTGATATTTCAAAAAAGTAGCTAATTTTAAACCTTTTGCTAAACTAAATTCGAGGTAAAAATTCCCATATACGTTTAAAAGTGTGTAGATTATATTATATTTTATATAATATTTAGAATCATATTAATTTTATTTTCATTATCATCTGGAGTAATGGAATTTTCCGCGAGTAGAAAAATCGGTGCAATGGTCTGAAAGCGGTGAAAAATAATTTTAAGCTAATTTTGTTTTCGACAGTCTTTTTGGGTCACAAATAACTATTTTTTGAAAAAATAATATTTAGGACTACATAAATTTTATTTCATTTAATTTCACAAATTTTTTGTTTGATTTCTTGTGAGCCAGAGTTACTCTAAAAAAATGCTGGTAAGATAGGATTCGGGCGAGTAAAATATGCCCTTAAGGGTGCTTAAGGGCATGTGATACTTTACCATAAGAGCAATTTACTTTCCTCACCTTTACGTTCGCAATAAATATATATTTTATTCTAAAACTATGCCCTACTTTTAGGATAAAATATATATTATTGCGAGCACAAGTTTTGGGAAACTAAATTTGCTTTTATGGTAATTACCACATGCTTTTTACAATAGAGACAATATTTTTACAATATTAAATATGAATTAGAATGTATAAGTATAATATTTTTACAATATCTTTACTTAACGACTCTCAGTGATATTATCATGCAAACTTTCTGACAGAACGATTTCCGGAAAACTAAATGCATATTACTTAAGATTTTATGCGAGTTATGCATTTATTCTAAGGGGGATAAAAGAACGCAACGTTTTAATATTTAGCATTTATTTATTAGCCTCCGTCAATGATATTGAGAAATTCGATTTGATAATCTTTGACCGCTTCGCAAAGCTCATATAGCTGCAGAAGCTGACTTTCATACATGTCTTATTTTTTATTTACGTCAGTCAAAGTCAATCTTGAATATTATATGTCTAGACATCAAGTATCATGGTGTACGAGTTTAAATAATACTCGCCGAAACTTGGAAGTAAACAAGGCAAAAACAATTTAGCTGCCCAAATTCTGTTCTCTGCTGCGGCCCCTTGTTTAATACCTACTCTAATTTACCGCGTCGTCTGCAGCCTCAACTGAGACAAAAACAGCCTTAAACTTTGATAGAACTCAACTTCGATAATGGAAGCGTGATAGGTCTCTTATCTTTACTGAACTGACAATAAGAATGATTCACTGCGATTTCTTGTCCAATTCCAGTTCCCATGAAAATGATAATTTTTCATTTTTTAATTGCTTTACAATCATATCTTTACAACCCAGTGAGCACCGGGAAGTCAATAAATTATTATGTATTGTAAACAGTTCTCTAAAATAATTAGTAAACTTTGATTAACACTAACAATACGTTCTAGCATTCATAGAATGGAACGAAATAACCGAGTACATCCAGAGTCCTGGGATAATTAACGTAAGCCATAGCTTCACCATACGGTATTCTTGTTTAGTTCACTGATCACGCTGATTGGAGGATTTGTTGTATTTCCGACACAACACGATTTTCACGTGACTTGTACCCTGGACCACCGCAAGTGGGTCGGGCAATCGCCGAAGATTAGTGAGATTAAACAAGATCCTAGTTGGCAGAAATTTATTCTTAAAAGTCTCTATCTCAGGAAGATGGTATGGACTTCAATTACGACTATCTTTGCGCTGGTTTCTAAGGGTTCTTGGTCGTACGAATTGCAGTAACGCCACCACATGACTTATCCATTTCCCTCATTTCTCTAGGGACCTTGGGCGCCGTTCAAATCACCCCGGGTTTGCTCGGACTTAACGTTAATTAATTTCAAGGTGAACGTACTTTCAACGATTCTTCTTCACATATCTATAGCTTGCATTTCACTTTCGTGGAATATTGCTAAAAATTTCCTAAATTTTCTGCGGAATATTATTTAGACATTCGGCATTTGGAAAGGGAAGAGTGTTGGTTGTTGTTATTGTTGCCTAGAGTGTTTGGTTACTATACAGTCAACAAACTTTATTGTTGTCTCAACGAAATCGGGATGATCAAACAGTTTTTTCAGTGTAAAAACATAGATATGGTATTTTAAAGACTTAGGGACCATTAAATACAAGATTCTACTGCCTTGGAATCAAATTAATCGTTATCTCTATTATTCGCAAACACGATTCTCGATAACTTGACGTTAATTTACAAGTCTTCCCCTGACGCCTAAGGCAGTCTTAGATGAAATCAATATTACTCCCTAATACAGCATCCTATAGATTTCGGAGAATCCTTTCAACCTTAGGTCCATTCCAACATATTTTACTTATACTTTCCGGACAGCTAAATATTGCACAATGATTATTTTTATCCAAATTAAGCCAGCTAGAGATTGTCCTTTTAGCTTGACCAGAAATACAATTTTATGGTTTAAAAGTCTGTTCCCGAACCTTCAAAAATTCTTAAACCCTCAACTTGTTTTTACTAATAGGATTTTCTTCTCACTTTTTCATCCTATGTGTTTTTTTTTTACGTTTTTCATCCTATTTTCTGGAGAGTGCAAGGGTGAGTTTGCAGGCTTGTCGCGAGCTCGGTATCTACCGATTTCAACTTCTACGGATAGTTAAGCTTAAAGGGTCTGCTTCTCGGAGAAACTAGCCTTAGGGTGACTGGGGGCCACGGATGATCAGGACCATGGAAACTCGTGGAGTTCCTGTAGATATAGAATATAGAATATAGGAATAGAGTATGAGATTGGCACGGGGGAAGAAGATCCTCGATCTCTGAGAACTAAGCAACCGAGACCGCAAATTCCTTAGTTGTGTTCTGGAAGGTACGCATTTCTTGTTATATATATTTCTCGATTTTGATTAGTAGTATGTTTAAAAACATTATTGGGGACCCTAAAATTCAGGCACACTGGAAATTAATTGAAATATTGTTTCATCATTAGTGTTAACATTGATACTTCACTGAAGATAGTAAGAAGCAAACGTATAATTACCACTATCATTCAAATTGTTCTCTGACTTTCTTGGTCCAGAGCATCTTACTAAGTACATCATAGTTGTAAAGTAGATATATATAACACCAGAATCTCTTACCTCCCATAAACATTTTCACTGCATTATTCAGTTAGACATTATTACTACAGGATACGATCTCATTCTGTCAAAAGTCGCACAGCGACAATAATCCGCACCTGCCTAGAATTATTATATGCATCATAAAGTTATGGGAATAATTACTGATTTTTTTTTGTGTTTTGAGTTTTTGAAAAAATATAAACTCTTTTTTTGCAGTGATTAGAGTGTTTAGTGATCTGAATTGATCCTATATATAAAAAGGGATGTTACGTAAATATATATCTCGAAAATATCGAATACATTGTTGTCGAAAATCTGATTGGTTTTTTGGAAATTGAATGTTGCGGGTTTATAGAATCTAAAGAAATTTAAAGGGATTTTACGAAATTTCCTTGGATATTTTCTGGTATTTTAAGGGATTCAACGCGGTTTAATGGGATGTTAAGAATTTTACAATATTTTATGGGGAATTAGACAATTTTAAGTATTTTTAAGGTATTTTAGGAAATTGCATTATATTTTTAGGTATTTTAAGGGATATAAGAAGATTTCTTGGGATTTTGAATAATGTTAAGGAAACTAAAAAGATTTTATGAAATTTATTAGTATTTTTAAAAATTTAAAGGTATTTCATGAGATTTCAAGGGTTTTTAGGTAATTTTAAAGGATTTAACGATATTTTGTGGAATTTTAAGTAATTTTAGTCATTTTTAATGAATTTAAAAGGATTTTGAGAAATTCTATTAGATTTTCAGGTATTTTAAGGGATTTAAAGAAACTTCTTTGTATTTTGAATAAAATTGAGGAATTTAATGGAATTTTACGTAATTTATTGGAATTTTTAGAAACTTAAAGGGTTTTCCTAAGATTTCATGGGATTTTAAATAATTTGAATTAAGGAATTTGACGATATTTTGTAGGATTTTAAGTAATTTTGAGAGATTGATTTTAATGAATTTTATTAAACTTACTGAGATTCCTAAAATTATTTAGATAAGGAGTTACAAATTTTTATATTCTAAAAATTAAACATTCTGAATTATTTTCCGTACTTTTGAAATCCCTTAAAACATTTTGAAATCCGTTGATTTGAAATTATTTAGAATCCTCTGAATCTTTTTAGTAAAAGCTGGGATGCAAAAACGAAAAATTAGTCGCACACAGAGCGCTCAAATCATAGTTGCTAGTTAGATTTAGATTTGAATAAGGTGCGTTTCAATCATGAATTCTGAGTATAGCGCGTCTTCTAATCGAAATTAATAGTCAGTCGACACACCCCCGCATCTAGACGATATCTCGATTTCGATGAGACTCCTCGGGAGATTGGTTGCTGGCAATAAATAGATGATTGAGAAGCGGCCCTCTTAGGACGACGGGAGGGATATGAAATTAATACAACTCTATCGTCCCGACTTGGTCTACGGCTTTTTGGCCGCAGACACAGATTCCAAGGCATTCCTGGGATCCTTAGGCCGCTGGACCGGAAGAACCCTTCGATGCGAATATTAAGGAAATTGGATAGGAGACATATCTGTACATGCCAATGTGTTGGTGCACGTATATTATCGACAGTTCGCCGAATTGGTATGCCTACATCATTCATTGATATAATTTGCATGAACAAGCCTTCAGGCAGATAAAAAACAAGAAAAGAAAGAAATTCAGTATTTTATTTTTAAAAATGCAGATTCAATCTGCTGATGCTTTTTTAACGAGGCTATTCTTGAAGGGATTCATTCAGATCGATTCGCCCATTTCTCGTATGCTTCTAGGAAGTGAATTGAAATTTACCTCTGAGTGAAAACTTTCCGAAGAACAACTTTGGACCCTCTATAAGCTCAAACTAACATTTTGCCTCTCCCTCTAGCTTTGCTTAGTTTGATAAAATATGTATGTCAAACTTTTGTCCCACTAGCAAGGATATTTGTATTTTAGTTGATATATGAAATTCTAAATTCGTATAATTTGAATCTTCGTTTCTTTTTTTAGGATTATGAAGTTGATGGTCAATTCTTTCTCATACGAGCGTCTTTTAACAGGATTGGATTCTCTTTTAGGGGATGAAAGCTGTTGAAAGTTTCTATGTCCAAACCTCCTTAAAGTTCCTAATCGCATCAACTATTTCTTTCCTAGGAAATGGAGCGAGGTTCAATTTCCCTGAAAGTAATCGATTCCTCCAGATTTTATCGGTTCTAACAAGTTCTAGTAGCTTCAGAATTTTAGAGGATTGCATGTGCATATGAGTTCAAGGGGAGTTTTATTATAAGGCTAGTCTGATTGACGAAAACTATGATTGGGTGAAATAAGTTGTTTTCAAAATGAATGAAGACACTTGTTCGATGTGAAAATCGGAAATTTTAGTGATTAATTGATGGAGAAGATCAGCGCGTGCGTTCCTGGGTCAATAGTTTGGAGTTTCCACGACCCTAACAGTGTTCTGAGTATGAGGGTAGGAACAAGAAAGATAACTTTCTAGAGAGGGTAAGACGGCGATGCTGGGGGTTGATTGGGTGGCCACCCTTCGACTACTCGCCAGTCCCCTTCACTCCAGCCTCTCTCGCACCACGGAGTTTCTCCTATGATGAAAGCGAATTTACCCCCCGTAAAAATATGGCCGACCAAATGCAATTCCGAGGGGCTTTAACTCCCCTTACTCTTTAGTCAAACGGTCTGTCGAACCTTCATAAATGTTCCATCTTACGTTCCTGTTATTACAAGCTAGCTTATTAATATCTCGAGAAATTTTCAACTACTAATTTTCAAGTATTAATTTTCCCTAACTTTCAATTAAGAAAGCATTTCTAATCAAAAATATATAAATGAAAAAAAGTTCTTGAACTATATTTGATTGTGTTAAAATGTATATCAATTAGGGTGTCTACTATGCGGATTGTTCGGGAATTGAAAAAAGTCCGGGAAAATTCGGGAATTGTCCTTGATTTTATTTTTTAAGCGGGAAATAGGTTTCCGATTTGAAAAAACTTTTCAGAATAATCAATTTAAATATTTTTATTTGACACTTGCAACTTTTGTTAAACCTCTTCAAATGTTTTGAATTATTTTCAAATCCTTTAAAAAGAAACTTTAAAATCCTGTCAAATCTCTACTAATTCTTTAAAATCACTTGAATTTTTAGAGATCCTGTTAAATTTCTTGAAAATCCTTAAAATTTTCTGAATTATTATTGAAATTCCTTCAGTTTCATTAAAAGCATTTAAAATCTTTCAAAATTTCTCGAATTTCGCTAAAAATCGATTGAAAACTCTTAAAAACCTTTACATTTTTTAAAATCCCTTAAAAATTCTTGAAATTTTTGAATTTATTTTAAATCTCTAGAAATCCTTTGAAGTTTTTTAAAATCATTTACAATCTCTTAAAATCCTTTAGATTTTTTAAATCCCTTAAAATCCCTAAAAAATTTTTTGAAATCTTGTGAAAATCCTGAAACTGTTTTGAGTTCCTGGAAAATCACTTGAAATCTCTTGAAATCTTGTGAAATTACTTGAAATCCTTTAAAGTTTCTTCGAAATTTCTTCAAATTTTTTAAAATCCTTTTAAATCTTTTTAAATGGGTTTAAATCGCTTTTGCAATTCTCTAAAATTATTAAAATGTCTTAAAATTTTACGAAATCTCTGGAAAATCTTAAAACTTCTTAAAATTCTTAAAAAAATCCTTGAAATTACTTTAAATCACCTATTTTTATTAAAAAAATAATTTTATTTTAAGATTATAAATTGGTGTAATCAAATTTCGGAACTCCTCATCAAACCTGGCATCTCTCCTCTCTAAAGGAAGTCAACATCTTAACAACCTTATTGAATTATGGTTATTACACCGTATCGCCTTTATGATACTTCGCATCCTTTGAAGCAATTAATTTACGATGGAAGTGTATATGAAGCCATGATTGGCCTCCATATATACCATACTCTATTATATCCAAAATTATAGAGAAATTCTAAGAAAATTTAGGTATCTACATTAGGATGGTCCTTATTTCTTATTCTTAATCTTTTGTCCATTTTAGGAGAATTTTTTCTCCGTAATGAATAATTAAATGACAATTTTTAAAAAAAATCGAAAACGCAAGTGGAAGTCCTCTCGATCACGGAACTCTCGTCCCTGGAGGGCAATCATTCGGCCCAGACTCATAAGTTGGCAGTCGCTTAGTGTCCAGAGTGTTCTCCTTCTCTTATTTCTGGACCACCCCCAATTTCACCCAACGTCGAATAACCTTAGTTACTTTGCTAGACTGTTGAGTTCCTGGAAGCCAGTATAGCCGAAGTATGAAACTCTCGACTCCTAGGAGAGTCCTAGGTAATCACCGAACTTCGCTGCTCCCTCAGAAACAACCCCACACCAGGAGCCGATATAACTTTGTTCCTAGGGGGGTAGTACCGCTTCCCGAGCAGCCCCAATAGTCGCGTCACATCCTGAGACGATATGCTTATACGATATGCGAGTAGGCGAATCTAATATCCAAACTACGCACCAAAAAATAAGCCTCCAGCAGATTTTATATTGCAGCTTTTTTTATCAGCCCAATTTTGAAAATTTATTCAAAAACGACATTTTCCAACCCTTAAGGGCATGTGATACTTTATCATAAGAGCAATTTAGTTTCGCCAACTTTACGTTTGCAATAATAAATATTTTTCAGTAAAGCTAGGCCATTTATAAATGACACACCATAAAGAATAACTTCCATTTCATGCAGGTGGAATGGTAAAATTATATTAAAATAAAGGTGTGTGTAAGTGACCTAGTTTTAGCGGAAAATATTTATTATTGTGAACGTAAAGTTGTCGTATCTAAATCTACTCTAATGGTAATTACCACATGTTCTCAAATAACAGTTAAATGATATTTAGAAGTAGTATTGTTTAACTAAATGAGTTTTAATCACAGTAAACCTCGTTATACTTTGATTATCAAATTGAGATGAAAATGATCCACTTTTGAGGATCAAATCAAAAAAAAAATCTGATATTGATATCAAAGCGTTGCGCCGTATTCTGATTTAATTTCGAGATCAAATTAATAAACTGGGATTTACTGAGATGTCTATGATTTAAAGATTGAATATTGGTGTGAATTTCTCGAGTTTTGATTTTGGATGGCAAAAAGTTTGTATAGTGGTGCCGGTATGGTGGTGGATGCTGATGAGCTGAGGACTCTTATCTGCAAAATCCCAAGCAACGCTGTGGGTGGACGATGGACAATAAGGTCATTGGGTGGGTCCACCTATCCTAACAATGGTAGCTTATTATCTCGAACAAAAGCTTAGATCTGGTTCTGCAAACTACCCTTTAAGGGCTGCCCCTTTTACCACGAGAAAGATGCCCTGCTTCTGAGCCTATTAATGGATTCCTTCAGCGGCAGCTGTCGCCTTAAGATTGACCGAGATGTTCGAAATTAATCTGAACGTCCTCTTCAGTTCAAGTTGAGAGATCGCAGCTCTCCATAAATTGGAAATAAGGGTCTTTATATTATAATAGAGGTACGTTTCGAATTTTCTAAATTACAAGGGATCGGATGAGAGTTAGTTACGTTGAAAATAATATACCCAAGGGTTGTGCAGGTGTACACTTGCATAGAAATCTCCAGAATATCTTCAGAAATTTAGAAGAAGACATTTGAGTCTTAAAATTATTTACAATCATTTAAAATTATTTAAAATCCCTTAAAATTCTTTGAAACTGTGTGAAATCATTTATAATAATTTAAAATTCATGGAAATTCTTTAAAAATCCATGAATTCTTTGAAATCACTTAAAACTATTTCAAGTCTTTCAAAATTCCACAAAGAACGTAAAAATTACTCAAAAAATCAATGCAAATGACTTCATATATATTTTTAAATTAAAAGTTATACATCTGTGCATGAAAGTTAGATGTAGTTTATTTTATTTAAAGTTCATTCATTTAATTTAATACAGGATAAAAGAATAAATAACTTTTCACGTACAAATGTGTCTATGAAGAGATTTTCATAAACATTTTATGAAATTTTATACAGATTTTTCTAACAAAGTAGCAGACTAAATAAAAAATCATTTTATGGAAGGTATTTTATTTTATAAATATTAAACAGCCGAAAGAAAATTGAAATCGAAACTTTTTTATAAAAAATAATTGGAAGATTCTCTTCTAAATAAAATTACAAAAATTCTGTAGTTTCTAAATGTTATAACCGTTACAACAAAAAATAATAGACTAAAAGAAAGATTTTACTACATTATATAGAGCGGTTTTTCTTTAAAATTTTTCTGATTTAAAAAAGCTTTGTTTGTTATCTACTAAAATTGTAATTTGTTATCAATGCGTCCTGCAGTTATCTCAGAGATGGCGTAGGATACCATTTTGAAGAGAATTAAGTGAATTATTGATCCGAAGCGACATTAGGTTCCTCAGAGCCACCTACGCTATTTCTCTCTAAGTTTTCAAAGGGTTAGAGGGTTTCAATGAAGGGTGAATTTTAGTCTGATCGGTGTTGCAGAAATCTGTCCCATATTTTAAGCATTTCAAAATTCATATGAAAGTTTATAAATAAGTTATCATTTTCCTTAGGAAAAATATTGATTGCCAGTTGTATTAAATCTAAAAAAAAGCAGTTTCTAAATCTAAAAAAGAAGTCTTAGAAATATTAGTCACATGTTGATTTAATTTGTTTTAAATTTACTAAATTTCATAAAAATGTTTACTAATTTCCGTGGATTTCCATTTACATATTGAGATCGGGAAAATATGTCACTAATTCAAGTTTAGAGGACTTCAGACTTATGCAGAACTTGCAAAACTGATTTTTATTAAACTCACCATCTTGACTCTTCGATTCTCGATATGAGTTCACAAAAAGTGTTACAGGATGCGTCGCAACCAAATCACTACTGACGCTTAGAGTCCTTAGAAGCGTAGAAAATCGTGAGATGAAAAAAAAACTAAACCCTCGCAAATGCCAAAACCAGTTTTACCCTCAGTATACATTTCTAAAGGGTGCCTTGCTTGGCACCGAACGCTGACCGAACTGGTCAGTTTACTGGAGAATTCTCAGCTTGATTTGCAGCATCCTCGTGAAGTCAGAGCTGAGAGCTGATGGACAATGATGGACCAGTTGCAAACAATGAGAATGACCGGTCGTGAAACCGTTCGTAAAACTAGAATAACACGAGATGACTGACCGGTCCGGCAGATGTCTAATGGTCCAGCTGCTGGCGAGTTTAGATCGTTTGGATGAAAAAGAAAGGGAAGGATGCGAAAGGGGGAAAGAAATTCTCTAGACGAGAGTATATTTCTTTAATTAAAATGTTTTATTACATCATTCATTTCGCTAGTAAACATATAAAGAATTGCGATTCTTTTCCATCGTTATATATTATATTTAATTGCTCTATAATTGAATTAAATTATTGGAAACTTTTAATTATACTTTGCAACAACAATGTATACCAGATTTTCCAGACATTTCGATATACCAATTTTTTTAGAGAGAAATTTCAGGAGGGTTTTAGGAAATTTAAGTGATTTTGACGATTTTCAGGTGAATTCGTGGAATTTGATAGGAATTCATGCAATTTTAAGAATTTTTTCAAGATTTCTAAAGGATTTTAAGGAATTCTGAATTTTGTGAAATTTTGAGGAGTTTTAAGAGATTTAAACGAATTTTAAGGGATTTCGAAGGTTTTCGTGGATTTTCGAGAAATTTTAAGAAAATTCAAAGCATTATTATGATTTTTAAAAGATTTTGTGAAATGTTAAAGGATTTAAAAAAATTTTTTTTAATTCTAAGAAATTTTTAGACATCTTGAAGGTTTTTGTGAAATTTTAAAAGATTTCCAATAGTTTTTAGGCATATTAAAGGATTTTTGTGAAATTTTTAAGAATTTCATGGAATTTGATGAAATTTCTAATAATTTTAGTGGATTTTAAGAGGGATATAAAGGAATTTTAAATTTTATCGTAGAATTTTAAAGAATTTCAAGAAGTGTTTAGGAATTTAAAGAGATTTTCACGAATTTTTAGATATTTTCACGAATTTAAACTTAGAATTTAAATTTAAATTTAGAATTTTTAGATATTTTCACGAATTTCAAGTGATTTATGATTAAAAAAATTTTTTTTTGAAACTTGAATGGCATGTGATACTTTATCCATAAAAATATTTATCATTGCGAACATAAAGTATTTTCTTCACATGCAAATACGATAATGAAAGCTTCTTAAAAATATTTAAATACTGTATCCAGTATTATAGTTTTATAATCTTTTAATCTCTCAACCCCCTAAATGCTCATTTTATAACACCGAGTCGGTTAAAGTGCTTTTCTTAGCAATAAAAGAAAAGTGTAGGGTGGGTATATAATTTCGTAAACAATTAGTCGGCTATAAACCGCCTGGGTACAACATTCGGATGAGATGTGTGCTAATAAGAGACAATAAAAAATGAAACTGGCCACGGGCATAAACTTGGTAAATAAATAATTAAATAATTAGCGAGAGCAACGACTCAGGAAAGCGGGTTGAGATACCTCGTCGGTGACTGCCGGCGGGTCGTGTGCTCGCCATCGTTGTGTGAGTGGGTGGAGGTGTGAAAAACAAAGAGAGACAGCACATTTTCTGACTACTTTACTCTGCAAAGCTAACCGAGTGAATTGGACCATATTTCTCCCGTAAGGAGAGATACGAATTTCTCATAAGGGGTTAAAAACGTCGGTCTCGGTGCACCCAGTGTCTCTCAAATTTTCTTCAATTAAAAAATTACTTATCATACCACTTTTCAGCAGGGACATGTTTAATGTCCTGCATAATTGAATATTTCCTTCTTTCATTCTGATGCATTACTGTGCAACTAAAAATTCATTGTTTTCATCTATGTGAGTAGAAATATAACAAATTTAAATAAATATTTGAACTTGGATTTTTGGCTAAGAGGGAAAAACACGAATAAGCGAAAATCAATAGTGATCACCCATCCGAGCGCTAGCCACGGTCAAACGTGCTTCATTTCTGTAATCTCGCCTCACTCGGTAGTCACCCGCAGGTACTGCCTATGGTGTAAATTTATCTAATATAATTTTTATTTAACATATCGTTTACTTTTAGATTTTTTTCATTTGAGAACCTGCGTCGATGAGCAGATGGTGGTTTGCTGGAAAGGCAGAGAGTGCGAAGAATATTATGAACTCTTCTTGGTCGCGCTTCTCCTGGTCTGACTTTGCACCACCTTTTCCACTAGTATGCCTCCCACGGCGAGAAAACAAAATGAGAGGGAAATGAATAAAAAAAAAATAAACAAAAAAGAGGAAAGAAATGGAGAAGAGAGGGCAAACGGTATACGAGTTCGTGTGTCGTTTTATCGCACGTTTTATGTTGCTCTCTTCTCGTTCTAAACTAAACCCGGTGTTTGCTTCTACGCGAGTAAGAATGCTAATTGGAAAGCCCAGGGCTTTCAACCTTACTTTTTCGTTCTTTGACTCTTTTTCGGCAAAGAAGTTTCTCCCTCTATGCACATCCTTTCATTCGTAAACTTGTTCTTCAAGAAACGATATTTTGTTTTCCCGTTTTATCCTCTTTTCTTTTATCTTCCTTTGTTCCATGAATTATTAAAAAGTATTTAATGAAGGAACTTGAAAACCCTGTTATCTTCATTCTCGTATTCTTCTTTCATTCTCTTCCGACTGATTTTGGATATAATCCATGAAAAAATATTGTCCTTTAAAGGAGAACTTTGGGCAACCCTGAAAGTTAGGAATTCTGGGGGACGAGAAGCGTAAATACAATCTAGAATGGGGGGTTGGGTTCTATATAGGTGGTGCCGGAAGTTAAGGTCGAATATCTAGGGGCGTGGCAGAGTCTTAAGTTGCACTATCCTGTTTTGGCCAATAGCACGGGATGATCGTTGATACATACATAACAAGTATGGCTGTGATACCAAATTAATTATTGGTAAAATAATATCAAATTTTCTTCAGACTATCACCATTTTTGTTGAACCTAACTGTAATTGACGAGATACAATACTTTTTTCATTTAAAACAATTCTGCACATTGTTTGAAGGTTGTCTCAAGGCCATTTTGGTAATTTGGAAAGGGTCGTCGGAGAAAATGTTGGAAGTAGCGTCCACTTTTGGCAGGGGTTATGCTTTCCGGTTCCTCTGATGCTATTATCCGGTCTCATCTCTTCTCCGGTCGCGTTGTGCCTGAAACAATAAAACACCTTTATGAATGAAACCCTTCCAATCCCCCTCTTCCACCGACGAACCTCCACCCTCTTTTAACGTGCTTTATCATCCACCTTCCATTCATTCGCGGTCGCTGGTAATAAACCTGACGTACGAGGGACTACCTTCTACTCCCAACCCCTCCTCATCATGCAGGTGGAATTCTTGACACGCTTCCGGATTCCGTTCAGCTTTCTTTGCATTGTTTCCTTTACATATAATATCAAACCCTCGCTACATTTTCAACTGTTGTTTTTACTACTAAGTAAAAAAAATAGGTTTCAATTTGATAAGCCTTAGAGAAAAGATGTTGACCCTGATCTTCTTTGTTGATTCTAGTGAACTGTATTATGAAAGAAAATATGTTTGGAAATAGGAATAGCAATTTTAAATATATTTTCTTGTATTTTTAAAGCGCAAAACTGTTATATGCAGTGTTTATTTTCCTAGTTGGGCGGGAAATTCAAACATCGTAAAGTAAATTGCAAGTCTAAGTTAGAGAGGGAATCTAGAGATGCAGTCGGGAGCATCCATTTTCCAGAGGCAGTTGGGATGAGTTGGTAGCACTATATGGACTACTATCGGTTCCTTGGGGATGTTTCTACCCCTATTTCTAGCAACTACCCCCTTACCGTGTACACCTCTACCGAATACGGTGGTATAGTTATACGACTTGTACGTGCCAGCCTGGTGGGTATTGATCGTTGTTGGAGTTGGAAGCTACTTCTCCTTCACCTGCAATAACGCATCCTTACACATCCTTACACACTCTCTGACGCAAACCGCCGTCTAATCTCCATCTCCGTTCGCTCAAGCTCACCAGCTATGGTCACTGCAGCGAGTCTAATGTTACATCCAAGGGATCACTTGGTTCTCTTGCTTCTCATCATAGATTTATTTTTATTAACGTGCTTCTATGATGTAGAAGAAGCTCATGGCGAAGAAAATAGAGGATCATGCGGTGGATTATCATAAAAATAAGCAGAGTCTGAAAATATGTGAGATTATTGGACTGAAGTTTCAGACGTCTGTTCTGATGAGTTTTGTTTCTGTCGTTTTTGTTGGTTTGTTTATTTACTGATGCTATTTTAAAGTTAAAGAAATTTAAAACCTCCCTTGAGATACTGTTTTTTTTATTAAAATTAGAAAAGCAGTTAAAACTGAAATCCTGCCAGAAGAAACAATTTTTTACAAAAACTTGGGAATCTTAAAAAATATAGAATTATAGAAAATATGGGAATTTTAATATTTTAGAAATTAATGTTTATCGCATTAACTTTTTCGGTTTTTTAGCATGTTATTTTCCTCTTATTACATGAAATGAAAATTTACAAAATGAAGAGAACTTAGATGTTTAAAATTTGTATTTGACAGTTCGAAAAAGTCAAAAAACTTATTCACTTGATCTAGACTTTTCTTGACAATTTTAAGATCTTCAAGATTTTAAAAATTTCAAGACTTTAAAAATTTCAAATGTTTACAAGCAAGAATCGAGAAATTCTTGTCATCCATCACTACTTATTTCTTTTTGTCTGAAAAATAACTCAGTGTTAGGAGAATTTCGTAATTACCATATAAGCAAATTCAGATTAACCGATTTTTTTCCACAGTTTCTTCATTAAAAAATAAAAATAAGCAGTGCACAGACGTCCGTGTTCACGTTCTTTACATCTGTACACTATTGTTTTTTTAAAGTAGAAATTGTGGGAAAAAACTCGGGTAAGCAGAATTTGCTCATATGGTAATTTCAACATGCCCTTAAAGGCACCTTAGTTTGGTTCACTTTTCTGTAAAGAACCGAGAAATGCAATTTGCGTTGGAATGAAGACTTAACTTGAGCGTTGATAGAATGCGTGTGAATCGAATTAATGAAACGATCGAACACGATGATTGCGATTTCAATTGTCGGGAATAAATGGAGGGAATAAATGCTGGAAAGGGTGAGAAATGAGAATGCTTTTGGCGCTCAAAGGTTCTTATCTTTATTGCAAAATTCCACCTATCTTTGGGAGCGAAAGGACTAGGATGGAAATGAGGACATTCCGTTCTCCGACCGGATTGGACTCTAACCATTTGGGTCCTTCCGCCCTTGCGTTATCCTCCGTGTGCTGGAATTTCTCTTCGCCTAATATGAGTCTACTTTGCCTTTTTTTAAGATCCACTCCAAACAAGTCTTCACGTTATCAAACCCAGTTTATTTTTTGTAGCTATCACATAAATATAAACCTTGAACCTTCTTCCTATATGAGAAAAATCAAAACTAATCTCACGGTATCTCGAGAACGGATTTTTAATTTGTTACTAAATGTGTTCTTAAATAAAGAAGACAAAAAAGTTGAAGAAGAAAAACATATAAAGAGAGGTTTCCTTATTCACAGCCAGGAAAATTTCCTTAGATATACCAGAGTAGAGGGGACAAGTCTTTGGGGTAGGGGGAGTTGGGAATGTTTGACCACGTTTTGCAGGAAGGGTAAGACGTAAGTAAGGGGTGGTCTAATGTTAGCAGGGGAAATCGAGGGGTGACAGGAGAGGCGGGGTAACAAGATGGCCGCGAAACGTGTTACTAAAACAGGGGAAGTAAGACATTCGGTGGAGCAATTAGAAAACCGAAACTTTCTCGATTTTAGTTTATACATATAAACTCGAAGATCTATAGATTTAATCAACATTTGAATTTTGTTTGGATACTTTCACTACATGTTTTTCCGAAACGTAATAAGATTAAAATACATAATGTTGTACTTTGCAAAATGTTCTGTGATTTTACATTATTTCATTGGCTGGCTCGCGTTAGAGTAATGTATTCTGATGCTGTTTAGTGTACATTGTATATTATTGCAATTTTCACTACTACTTTATGCACGATCAATAAATTGAAAATCTGCTTTTCTCATGAAATTTTAAGTTGTAGACATTCATAACGAGTGCTCGACATGGAAGCGTCGGCTTATAACGGCATTGTGCTTTAATAATCACCCATGCAGTAATCCTTTATTATGGAACGGAGAATCATATTAGCATAAAAACATGATTATGGTGCTGCGTCGGAGGGCACAATGCGTAATATTCTCTAATACTTTGGCACATAACCAAACACTATCTTGTGTTTCTCGATGGGGATGATTTGCATGTTGTTTATTGGGTAACTCAGGTCTTCCAAATTTGAAAGACACACTTTCCTCATTTTTTTATGATCAGCCGAAGTTATAAGGAAGAACATAGTTTTTGTATTATCAGTATTATCTCTTGGTATCGATTTTTCTGATTTTCTGATCTCGAAGTCAATTTCGGCAATGCCATTAGGTGCGGGTCATTTTGCTAATGTCCAAAATCGAAGCAAAGTGCAGTCTTCTTGGGGTACCTGGTGCCACCCCTTGGATGAGCTTCAGCCGCTAGCGTGGCAAGCCAACCCGGCAAAAGCGATTAATTACTTTGAGCAATTTGCTCACCAACTCCACTCAGCTCGTAGACCGACACTATTCTCATTTCTCTGTCCAGGCCACCCTCTCTGTCCATCCGTCGGACCGCCTGTCTGTTTTGTGCACACTTTCAACGAGAAATGTACATACACTTGAATGTAGAAGCCAACACGTTTTAATGTACGCATACATGCAAGACGACAGGAATATACATATGTATATTCCTCGTCGTTCAACGAAGGTACAGAGTGACTTCCTGTAACGCTATATACATCCACCGAGCATCCGTGTTGTCGAAGGGTAGAAAGGGGTAGTTTCCGTCGACCGACGGTATTTTCCACCTGAGTGCCATACCGGGTGGAACGTTCCTGTCCTAGCGATCGCTTTAGTATGTAATCGCTTGATTAGGGACAAGGACTTTCGATTGCAGACTCTATTCGTGTCGAAGCTTCTTCGCCAAGAAATTGAACAATTAGATCGGACAATTATATGGGGTTCAGAATTACGCCAATTTCAATATGCAGGGTTGCTGCAGGACCTGAAAATCAGTTTTTCTATTGGTTTATTCCTTTTGATACTTGATGGTTTCTTCAAAATTAAAAAACAAAGTTTTTAAATCTACAATTATCTTGAAGGGGAATAAATCTCCACCTTTTATCTATTTATCGTGTTGAATTCTCAACGAGGAGCCCTTTTTGGTCCGAAATAAAAAGGCCAATTTAAATAGAAAGACTGAAGAAATGAGAGGGAGGAGGGGAGTGAGAAAGGGGTGAGAAGTTCACCCCCACCAGAAATTTGCTCTTGTCCTTCGAGCTGCGCAAGCTTTTTAGTATAGGAGAAGATGTGAAAGAACAAGAGAAGAACTGAGAAGAAGCGGAAGATGATCTTTCACTCCCTCGCCTCTTGGAGACGGGAATAACTGTACCGTGACCACAGGGAAAGGAGAAAGAGGTGGTTAGGGGTGGTTGGGGGTGGTTGGTGCTTTGTTCGCGGAGCTGGGCGCGACTAACCTCCATCGATCGTTAAGAAGGCTTACACCTACGATCCTCACACTTCTATGGTCTAAAACTCTAAAGCATACGGGGTGACAAGAAAGCAGTTGATTATTCTTATTATTAATTTTAGGCCGTGGCTAGTTGTCCAGTTTTTTACGACGAATAGCGAAATCTTACTGCAATGATGAAATTAGAGTTAATTAACTGTCTCTTTTAATGAATGATAATAATAGGTAATAATAATAGTATTATTATTATTATTATTATATTTTTAAAGAATTTCAAGGGATTTCAAGAGGTTTCATAAGATTGCGTTAACTATAAAAGGATTTTAAGAGACTTATTATAATATAATAATAATATAATTATAATAATATAATATAATATAATAATATAATAATAATATAATAATATAATTATAATATAATAATTTATTATAATATCCCTTAAAATATCTTGAAATCTCTTGCAAATCCTTAAAATCTCTTGAATTCGTTAGACATCCATTGAAATTCCTTAAAGTCACTTAAAATATGAAATTTTTAAAGACGTTTTGAAATATTGTAAAATCTTTAAGTCTCTGGAACCTCCTTTTGATAACTTTCAAACTCTTTCAAAATATGTAATACTCTTGGGGGGTTCTTTGTCACGTTTTGTAGTTTTTCTTTAAACAAATTTTTCTATTTATAAATTTTTCTCTAATTACTTCATATATTTCAAAGCTGTTATTACAAAATTTTTTGGATTTTGAAAATTTAAGTTCAAGAAGAACAGAAAAAGTTCCTATTATAACAATTTAAACGTATGCGGATAATTTATGGATTAATTAGCTTTGACAAAGATATATATACATATATATAACCAAATTTGTCCATTTGGACGCATGTGATAGTTTAAAACTTCTCGTTCGATCACCGAAGTTAAGTAGCGATGGTTCGGTTGCACTCGGATGGGAGCCGTCATACGAAATAGTACAACTCGGATTTACTAATTTAAGGCGTCATTAATTTTTAAACAAGAAACCCAATACTATAAGTTAAATTTTCAAACTTATAGGATATAGTAAAACAAATTTTTTTTTCATCTTGAAGCTCAAAATATACACTTTTAAAAATTCGATTATAATCTGACTTATTCCGCTCGAATCTAATAAATATCACGACCTTATCGCGATAGGGTGGAGGGGGGAAAAAAGAGCAAAAAAAAACATCACGTATTTTGTAAATGACCCCTAACAGGATCTTAGATTGCATAAATATTTGGACCACCCGTTATAATCGTTAGATCTGGTATCGCTCGCCTAGTACGTAGGTAGAGAGCTTTTGCTACGAGGGTGGTAAGAAGCATGGCTTTGGCGGACTGCCCCGGGACATAAGAACACTGTGGGGTGGCGGAGACTGGAACAGGGGGAAGCTAGGGTGGAGGGTTGAGTGCGGTGGTTCGGGGAACTAAGTTGTATTGATCCCAGGCTGAAGGGGTGGAAAACCAGGCAGGGTTAGTACGTGTTCTTAATCGCCAAGTGACCGCCCTCCCACCTCCCTATTTCAGTCCTCCCACCCACAGATTCCCAACCCCCAACGGAGTCACCAAAGGTTTCTCAGGAGGGGTGCAAGGGGTATCTCTTCTCTTCTAGCCACCCCAACCCTTCCCTTCTTCCTGCTCCCTCTCCAGCTTCACTAAATCGCCTTCTCTGCCGGCGCCATTCGAGCAAGCATTGTTGCAGGATTAGACGTAAGAACAATTTACATTGTTTGCTGATTAAAGTGTTTACTGCTTCGAGAATTTAGGATGCTTGTTTTCTTTTAAGCAAAACAGTCTTTTCCCAGGGAATATTGACATTTCTTATTTTATATTATTAGTGTTTCAACAAAATGATTCAATAAAGTTAAGATAGTTAATCTTGAGAAGATAAATAATTTAGTGAAACAATTGATACCGAGCTTAATAATCTAGTTAGATTGGACTCTTGTTGCTTGTTAATGATACATTGTTCCGACCGTAGTCGCGGTTGCGTTTGATCGGATACGGGAGCTTTTTGCCTGTTTGAAGTATTAAACCTGAAGTTGAACTTTCAAGTTTAACTTCATTTGTTAGTCCGAAATCAACTAATACAACCAATTATATCACTGGTAGAATATGCAGATTTAAAGATATTATAATTCGTGCGATTACGAATTGTGGTGAATTTCTCTCTCGATTTCTATACGCAAGGTTTATGATTGTTAGTACTATTCCTAACAGGAAAGAGGGAAACAATCATTGATTTCCTGTGAAATACAAGTCAGATCGCTTTAGGAGTTTAAGCTTTTTGTTCATCTCGGACGTGAGGGTTGACCGGAGTTGAAATTTACGGGATTGGATTGCACCCAGCTTTTTGTACTGTATCGTTAATTACGTTCCGATAAGTTTCGAGATTTTGCTCTCAACATAATTACTGTTTTGCAAATGCTACTTGAGTAAAAGTTTCTTGCAATACTGAAGTTAATAAGTTAATAGAATTAATAATTAATTACACTTTAATTATTAATCATCTTGATAATTATGAAATATGGTACAACAGAAAGAAGGCGGAGTTTCTCTCTCTCTCTCACTGTCGCTTTATATTTAACGCTGAATTCTACCCTTAGTTTATTCACTATTGATGTCGTTACATTCTAAACTACCAACACACTAGAAAACATTCAAACACACACAATGGGAACTTCACAATTCATTTACACTTTAAGATGTAAGTATCGACATTCAGAGAATTTGTAACTCGACAATTTACCTTTTATGCTGTCGTAAACTATAAAACGGAATCGTTCGCGAGGGAAACAGCAAATTATTCAATTGGAAGTTTATGGATGTGCTGAATAAACGATTTGTTTCAATACTTTGCAAATAAATTAATTTGAGACAATTATAATTGTAGATCTTCTTCATTAAGGTCCATAAAGAGAGTTGAATGTTTTAAATGTGCATAGAGCAGTTTTATTCCAGTATTTTTAAATTCTTCTATGAATAACGTTTATGCAATGATACTTGAACTCATAAATCAACTTAGCTACTTATTTCAACATTTCCTTTAATTAATATCATATTAATTTTCATCGTTTCTTCTCTGCATTATAATTCTTATTCCCTCTCCAAAGCCGTTAATTTTTCACAAAATGAAATCCATCCTTTCAGACTGAAAAAAATAAAAAGAATTTCGTTCTGCTCTTCTGTATTTCTCTTTTTGTGGAGGATATCTGGTTTTCTAGGCTGCGACAGAATCTTAATCGGCTGACGGAAATATGCTGCAAGATGTATAATGCTTGGTAGGAAATGACGTCATCAGTCAGTGGAGTGCAGGATTCGAGAGAATGCAAGAGGGAGAGAGAAAAGCGATGAAATGAAGAGTGAGAGAGACGGAAACATTGTATTTGAAGGGATGTAAGGAGGGAGGGGATTTTCGTGAAATAGCGGTCGGCAGGTAGTCTCGGTTGAATTATGCTCGTATTTCCCGTCAACACATCCGATGATGTCCACGGCAATGTAACTGAAATGTATGAACGCTTTGCATCTCCCTCGTTTACATTTGCGTCTATTTACACTAGAAACAAATTACAAATTATGTGAACGAAAGGAGTCTCTGGAGGACCTGCAAAATACGACGTATCGTTTTTAAACTTGACATTTGACATTAAATTCTATTAATTCAGAAAATACAGTTAGTAGAACGAAGGAGAAATATTTCAAATTGCAATTAGCAATTATTTTTATCAAAAGAGGGATACATTTACTACTCGTGAATGTATCGATTTTTTATAAACTGATTTGAATAAGAAGTAACGGTACTTTATAACTCAGGCACGAACACAATGTTGGAGAATTGAAGCAAGGATGAGAATTTTATTATTTTATTATTGCTTTCTCGTAGAGGAAGCTGTTTTAATGATGAAAACTTTCAACATTAATTTTGCGACATTTTGATACATTTTATAATACTAATTCAAATTTAAAAAGCAGTTAAAACTAAAATACTGCCACAAGGAACAATTTTTTATCAAAAAATAACTCTTGAAAAAAATATAAAAGTTGAAAATTTTCAACCCGGCTCGGACCAAAGGTTCAATCAAAATGAATTAGAAACAATTTTGAATAAAATATCCCTTTGCAGGGGAGTTCTTTTTTTTTAATTTTTTATTTCATAGAGGTTTTTGATTTTTTTAACTTTAAAATGCCATTAGTATATTTAGGACATTTCAAATTAAAAAATTTTGATAACTCGAAAACGAATAGACAATTTAATTTAATTTAATAATTTAATTTAAATCAAATTTAAAGAGATTGTCCCAAATTGATTAAGTTTAGAGTCGGATCAGATAAAAATAAATATGTCCGATTTTTCAATTTTTCTCAAAAATCGTTTTAGTTATATTTTTAATAATTTAATCTCAATAATAATATATAATAGTAAAATTTATTTTTTTATTTTAATATAATAACATAAAAATATTGTAATAAGAAATTTTCTTCATTTTGATAATGAAGACCTTTATTTTCTTTACCGCATATATTGACCTTGGTTTCTACCTGTTGGTATTATGATAAAACCGACTCAATTTAATTTATACCTTCTCTGTGTTTATCTTGTTCTCTAATTGGACTTTGTTTACTATTTATGTTGCAGGTTTCCTGGAAATTTTGAACTGAACGAATTCATTGTTCACGCGGAGCCTTAAGGTTAGCCGATCGGAAATTTTCTTCAGTCATCGTCAAACTTTCGACCTATAGTGCGTTAAAAGTGTTCTTAAACATTTATTAAAGAAACTAACAAAGTTTTCTCTATAAATATTTAATTGACATTAAATTTCGCGAGTAAAAATGAAAGTCGAAGTACAAGTTACTAAAATGTAGTGCAAGTTAGTGAAATTTAGTGCAGTAGTGTAAGTGTAGTGTAAGTGTAAGTGTAGTGTAAGTGCTAGTGAAAGTGAAGTGCCATTGAAACTGTTAAGAAGAGTTCGAGGTTCGGGGAACATCTTGCAATTTGGATTCAAGGATCAAGTGAGTTTTATTTTGATAGAAAAAAAATTTTTATCTCATTTCCAAAAATTTCTCCTATTTTAAAATAATTTAACTCGATTCGGGTTTTTAATTGCGGTTCTTCAAAATATATATTCTTTTAAATTTCCGTAAAAATTAGGCGATATTCAGGAGATCAAACGGAGCAATTTGTAGGGGTGACATTTTGGAAAAAGTCTTTTTTATTTCACACGTTATTTTTTAATTTTTTAAAGGCGTCGCGTCTGAATATGTAGTTCTCTTACTACTCACATTATTACAGACTTTTATAGAGCATTGACTTTCTAAAATGAAATTTATCGATTCAAAATTCATTCAGCATGTTTTGTGCTTAAAAAAACAAGTAGATACTTATATATAGATATTTTCCCTCTCTACGGAATCAAAGTGAAATTTGCTGAAACGACCCTGATTTGATTCGATTACTGTTCGAATTGTAATTTCACTTTCACCGGTTATCCACCGGCATTCGATTCAACCCCCCACCCTGTTTCGGTAGATACCGTGGCCGCATGCGCCGTTAAAAAAGAGCGTCGCGACGCCCTGGCTTCCTCATCAAGACCCAGCTTCGTTGTCCAAGTTCTCGTCGTCGATAAAAAAGCTCCGTCGCTGGCAGCATCGAAGGTGTTCGCAAGCCCAACTCCTCTTTCTATTCGCTTTTGCGGTGGTCTGACCGTTAAGTGCAGACAAAGGTCCGCGCCGGAAGTTAGCGTCTCCCGTTTCCCGTCCCCTGTCGCCTTAAGCTAGACGGAAGTCGCCAAGAAAAAAGGACAGCGAAATGAAGAATTCGCGAGTGCATCCGAGTGCTCCGTAAACTTGGACGTGGTAGTCGTAGACGTGGGCGTGTGGTTGTGATAGTTCTTGCGAACGGAGGTCTTCTCGTCGAAGGGTTGATTCTCGTGGTAAGGGGGTGAGAGAGAGTAAGAGAGAAAGAAGGAAGGAGAGAATACGGAGGCGAAACCACGCCTCTTGTCTAAGGTTTCCCCTACCTTTCCGAGCAGAACTGGGCTTCAACCCTCTCCTACGGGGTAACCTAAGATTTTTCAACCCCTTCCGTATCTCTTACCCCCACCCGAGAGAGTGTATAAACCCCTTCTTCTATTGATCCGGGACTAAGGGGCTGTTTCTTGCCGCCCGAAGTGTTTCTCTTCTCTTCTCCACTTCACTCACTTATGCACGACTAAACTTCTTGCATTCTTCTTTTTTGTAAGCAGATATCTCGATCTTTTTCTCTCTCAGTGAGGCTGAGTCTTTTTCTCTCAGTGAGGCTGAATCTGACAGAAACAACACTGGCCGATGATAACTTTTTTCCAAGGACGTATTGCTCGATTTAAGATTATTGATGGTTTTTATAGATTCGACAGTCATCCAATGATTAGAAGGCCTTCATCTTGTTTCAATTAGTTTTTTTTTGACCTTTTTTTTCTTAGTCCTTTTAAATTAGTTTAGAAAAACTTTCTGTAAAGTTTATTGAATCTCATTAATTCAGAAAAGATCAAATTAAACAATTGAGGCAGATATGTAAATGCAAATACATCTTATGAATATTTAATATTGTACCACTTTTTTGCTTAATTGATGAAAACGAGGTTAAAGGACAATTATTATAATTTAACTGATTTATGCTGAAAACATTAGAAGCAAGCCGAGGTAAACCATTATATGATCTTTTTAAAAATTAAAATTGTTTAATTTGTTTTTATTTTTTATTTTTTTACTTGAAAATTGCATCTTTTAGCCATAATCAATTGATATAGGTGCATTTAATAACATTCGTTAATCGTATTAATTTTGTTTCATGTCATTAAAAAAATGAGAATTCTTAAGCTCGATTGTTTTTCAGTGATTACATTTTTCTTGATTTCTCTAACTTTGGTTATTGGACGTTAAATCAAGAATCATCTTAAACTTTCTGAATGATATTTCTTCCTTTCTACCTTTCGTCCAATCATCTAATCGAAGTCGTACTCTCGTGTCTCGACCACCAAATTCACTACTCGTTTCCCTTTGTCGGAGATTCTGTGAATTTCGTCTAGAGTAGTTGAGTTTCGGGATTCATACCGGATAACGTACACAGAGCACACCACAGACCGTGGGGTATGAGCTTCGGTGCTTTAGCTGGGGGCTGTTAAACACGGCGTCTCTTATCGGTAAAACTGTTCTATACAGGATACCCGGTCAGCCATTCGGGGTGCGAGTACTTCTACTTTACTCCAACGTTGGTCTCCTATCTATAATATTACGTTCTAAGTATTTGCTTATCTCCTCCGTTAAGTTTCCAAAAAAAGTGCTAAGAATGGCAAAACTTCATATAAAACAGAATCAGGGTGGCCACATGTCAAGAAAGTCAGGGAAATGTCAGGAAAAAAATATTTGTCAGAGAAATGCAGTAGCTGTCAGGGAAAATAAAAATTAACATTTATACTAATTATGTTACTTTTATCGCATTGCATATATAGCTTTCATAGTTTATTTAACAGATTTTAGAATATTTTCAAGAATTTCGCGAGATTTTAAAGCATTTTCAAGCATTCTTTGAGACTCTGGATTTCTAGACGATATTTAAAAGATTTCATGAAATTGTAAGAGATTTTAAATAAATTTTAGGGAATCTAAAGAATTTTAAGATATTTTTAAATTCCTTAAGGAATTTTAATGAAGTTCACGTGATTTTTATGATTTTTAAAAGATTTTGTGGAATTTTAAGGAATTTCAAGAGTTTTTCAAAAATTTAAAGAGATTTTGTTGTTTTTAAAATGATTTTAAAGAATTTTAATAGATTTACAATAATTTTAAGAGATTTTTAAGAACTTGAAAAGATTTTTAAGTTTTTCTTGGGATTTAAAGGATTTAAAACGATTTGGAGGAATCTTAAAAGAATTAATGAAACTTTAAGCGATTTCATGGAATGTATTTTCAGAGATTTCCAAGGTTTTCGTGAATTTTAGAGACTTTTACGAATTTTAAAGTTTGTCGTCGAATTTTAAAGGGGATTTTTGTAGGTTTTTTTTTAAAGTGATTTTTTTAAAAGTGATTTTTGCGACTGTTTTTGGTTCTTCATAGAGGAAGCTTCCTGTATAGCTCAAAAGTTTCCATGAACCTTCCTGGAATATTCCAATGAAAGTTCGGAACATTCCCTGAACCTTCCTTGGAAATTTACCCTATTACGCGGATATTTACCTACTTGTGGGAATCTTCCTGGAACATTTTTCACAATTTTTCGAACCTTCCACTGGAATATTCCAAAAATGTTCATGGAAACTTTTTTTCTATACGGAATTTGTACTGGTTACAATTTCATTTTTTAATGATTTAATTTAATTGTTCGGTTGTTAATTGGTAAATGTGCTCTAAATTCAATGTTCTAAGCAATTGTCTAATTTTTGAAAAATTCGCTTTGAGCTGCAATTCTTGAAATTGTTATAGCTCAAAGCTGATGTAGGGGAGAGAATGATTCTTTATGACGAGACAAATTATTTGACCTATATATTTTTATTATATTTATATCAGCAAATATTAGAATGATACTATTCCGTTCTAAGGTTACAATTTATATTCCTTTTCATTGATTTCATAAGATTGATTTCATTAGATTGATATGTATATTAAACTTAAACATGGTTTCTACTACAAATTTAATAATTTGATTTATTTCGCAAACTTTGTGTTCAGAGTTACTAATGAACTTATATCGATATCGGGTGAAAATTTAATTTATGGGAGAAGATATGAGAAGAATAGATGGAGCGAATGGATAGTCTTGACACAAGTTTCCGATGAATCGCTCCAGTTTACTTATAGTATTTCACTTATCTCGGGATGACATCTCTAGTTTGACGTAACCGGTGTTCAGAATTGACAACGTAAACTTTCCTTCATTTAGTAAATTGCCGATATGACTGCTTTTATGAAAAGAACATCTTAAATTATCACTTTTAGAACTTTAACATCAGTAGTTGAACTTATTTACGTAAAAGCTTAATTTTTCCTATAATTATCTTATTCGTAAAAAACAGCAGCTTTTATTAATATTATTGCAGCTATTTATATTTTAATCCCTCTTAAGAATATTTAAATAAATGACGAACGAATAGAAGAGATAAGAACTTGAAAATGGCGTCAGAGAATCGTATGGAGCGAGTCCATCGAGCGAGCTAGGCTTTGTACCTCCACCCTCTCCTTAATTCCCAACTAAGATGGCAGCCACCCCATCGTCCAATAAGCTCCAGTCCGTGTACGTAGTTGGATTTAAGTACTACCTTGACTGTGTGCGACACACACACGTTGATGCCAGGCTTCATTTAGCATGGTGTGCCATCCAAAGTGTGATAGTTGCGTGTAGTCATCGTCTCTATAACGCAGGGTAGGATAATTTTCTCAATTTCCCGGTGTCTCCCGTGGGGTCGGTCGTTAAGGGTTCCAAGGGTTGAGGACCAGTAAGGGTTAGACCGTAAGATAGTTTGATAGGCTTGGTTGCCAGGAGACCCCTAAGGCCTTAGCCTCGCTGCTAATGCCCAGAAAGGATATAGCCAAGAGTGACTCTATAGAGACATGCTCAGCTATTGCACACATGTGTATAATAGAGATTTTCCGAGCTTGTGTATATGTATACCTCTACTTTCTCGTGCATATGCGCGATATGTATACGTGTTCCTGAGACACGAGCTTTAGTCTACACAGATTACTCTCTGCTCTACCAAACTTAAGCATCAACACACAAACATCTATTTGCATTAATATATAGAGCGTTAAACACTTCTGTGTAATCTACTTACGTTTGCAAATGTTTCAAACTGAATTACTCGTAGAGAATGAAAGATATGGTTGGATCCATATCCTTTTATAATTAGTAGAGAAGCGGAAATGTGATATTGAAGTCTGCAGACATTACTGCGTGTTTGGTATTGTATCCGTTGCCAATAAGTTGAGGAATCGCGAGGTTTGTGTGCATAGTAGTCGAAATGCTTTATAAAGGAGGCGATTCATTGTTTGTAAGGTAATGCGAGTTGATTCATATGTTGGTTTAGAAGATGATAAAGATGATAAAAACTCTGTAGAGACTATAGATATAACTATATATGTTATTTGTTTGGCCTTCCAGGCAAAGTATTTGATAAAATACTTATTAGAAAGCTGCTGAAAATGACAAAATAACATAAATTTATTTCCAATGGGGATTTTAACTCTCATTCGAGCTTTTATTGTATGTAAGATATTTTTGGTTTCCATGTTGCGAAGAGGAAACTGATGTGCAGTATTTAAACACTTGAAGCTGAGGCAAGTTGGCAACTAGGTGCTCGGTGATTACGTCGATCGTGGAAAGAACAAACTCGAGATTGGATTAAACACTTCTGGTGACCCCACCATCTCCGTTTACTGTCCGGACGCCACACGGTTTACCATAAAGTTTACAACTTCTGTCAAGCTCTGTAAACTGTACTAGAGCCTAGAGCGACGATAGACCAACCAACTATGGTCGGTCCCCACGCGATGCACACCTATGCACCTACACGTGTTCGTTGACTTGACTACCTTGAAATTAACAACTACGTTCGTTGTGCTCGGAAAAGACCGCGATCATTGCGAACGGTCCAGAACTTTGTCGTGAGGATAAATACCGGCAATTTAGGCCAGAGAATTGCGAAGCGGGAGACACTTGCGGACCAACGACCCTCAAAATAAATGAAAATATGCCCTTCTTGCTCGGACAACAAGTCTACAATGGAAATTGCAAATATGCATCTTTCTGATTAACAGCAATTTAAGATATCTAGTTTTATTTGGAAATATTCTATTCAAGTGCGTGCAGAAATTTTAGTGGGGTTCTGATGGGGTCCTGGTTAGTTTGCGCTAGATTTAATGTGGTCCTGATCTAGAAAACTGGTAAGAACTCACGCTCTCACTGGTAAATTCCCCAAGTAGGGAAAACTGGTCAATAACCCATTATGATTAAAAAAGTATTCTGGATTAATTATTTGCAATACTTGCACAGAGAAAACTGGAGGGTCAAATCGCTCATCTGGAGGGTCAACTATAGGACAGCCTTCTAAGATAGTCAACCTGAATATCTGGATAGTCAACCTGAATATCAAATATGTTGAAATTGAATATCCAGATATTCAGGTTGACTATCTTAGAAGGCTGTCCTATAGTTG
>CAJFCP010000050.1:419084-447844 GCA_904066005.1 Synergus itoensis | reverse complement strand
TATCCAGATATTCAGGTTGACTATCTTAGAAGGCTGTCCTATAGTTGACCCTCCAGATGAGCGATTTGACCCTCCAGTTTTCTCTGTGTGATTGCTTAAATAGGTAATTTTTTGAAAACAAAGATCCTATTAGGAAACTTTCTCTCTTCATGTATTGATTGAATTTATATTCGTTGCCTGTACTTTAAAATCGAAATCAGAAATTGATTTTAGGAATTAAAAGCGATTTCAAAAGATTTCAAGTGGTTTTGGGGTATTTCAATAGGTTTCAGACTTTAAAGAGTTTAAAAAGAATTCGGATGAATTTAAAGATTTTTAATTAATTAAACAATTTTTTTAAGTATTTCAAGCGATTTCAAGTGATTTTAAAGAATTTTTAAGGAATTTCAAAGAAATTCAAAATAATTTCAAGATTTTCAATTAATTTCAAAATATTTGCAAGTATATTTCAAGGAATTTGTAATGATATTAAGAAATTCCAAAGATATATCAAGATATATGAAGGAATTTCTGAATAAAAGTATATTATATAAAGTATAATATATAAAATTCCGAATGAAATTATTTCTGAATAAATTAATACAATTTAATGAAATATTTATATAAGAAATGTCTCAGGCGTGCATATATAGTCCCTCTCGTATTTGAAGCGAGAAAGTACGAACTCGCGCTTCGTATCCGGTTATATTTGCGTGGGACAAATTATTAGTCGAAAATTGAATTTATGCATTAAAATTAAGTAGAGGATAACTATATTTCCTCAAACTCCTTTCACTTCGAGAAAATCGTTCTCATTAGGAAATTCGCGTTTTGCATTTAACATTAATTCAAATGTAATATGAGCTCTGTTCTAATTTCAGATGTGTGTAGATAGATAATAATTATAATAATTTAAAAAATATAATTCAAATGCAATGCAAAGGTTTGTCATTGTTTTCGATTCAAAGTATTTTGAATTAGACCGAATTTTAAAGACCGCTTCATTATTTTTTGGGATTTAGATCGGAATCCACGGATGGGAGGTAAGATTTTGGAAAACAAACGATTTAGGGAAATTGATCTAAACTTTTCTGCATAAGTTTGAATTTGAATGACATCACCTTCAAGTAGAAACTTGTGAGTTGTTTTTCATTTCAGCAGGGTCATAATTTACGAAAGTTTTTCGCACATGAAGGAAAGTAAAGTTCGAATAGGACGTGACAGGCGGACGGTGAGAGGCGTTAGGGGTGTTAGGGGTGTTTCGCTCGGGATGCGATTAATTATCGAGCTCCTTTCGGGGTATATACGCTCGGCTTTGAGCTCGGCAGGGTGCAGCTTTGGGGGTGAGGACGCCCGCGTTGGGCGGAACTGGGTGGTTGAAGTATAAGATACGTCCATGCTCGACGTAGACACCCGCTTAGCTTCCTCGAATATTAGATCAATAATTCTAACCTCAAACTGGACCACGACGAACGTCGAACGCAGAGCTTGCCGTAATATGATACTGCTACAAGCGCAATATTACCCGGCGTTACCTTCGAGCGTATATTATATTGAATTTCGCCGCGGTGGTGGCTGCCATTTTCATGAGCAAAGGAAACGACTGCGATTATTATTTGCGTAGTCAATATACGACATCTCCTCTTATTTAACCGCAATTAACCGTAATTGCGATATTTTCAAATTATAACTCAGCAAATAGCTCCTTACTTGAAGTTGATGCAAGATTTGCATATGGAAAACAATTTGTTTGTACACTATAGTTAATTTTGGTTCGTTAATCAGTTAACTTAATTGGAGGATGCAAATAACGATTATTATGCGCGAATCGATAATACTTGAGGTATTTTTAAACTTAATATAAGTAGGGTATAAATGTGCACGATCTGAGTTTACGCGGAGTTTAAGGAATGCTTTTTCGACCGCAGCATCTCTGATACTGACCAAAAGATCTAGGATTCTGAGGGATAGGAATACGTCGAACCAGTTTCCGGTTCTCAGGAGTCGCACGATTAGAATTAAATTTTCATCTTGGAATGCTCCCCACGACCTCACTTTGCCCTCTTTTCAACCCCTCTTTGCACTTCTCTCCCGAGACAAGAGATGATAGAAGGGAGCGTGAGAACTGGGAATGGTCCAGCGCGGCGAGACAAAAATCTGACGAGACAGGTTCTCTGTTGTCCCCAAATTCTATAGTCAAAAACTTGGACGTTTTTAATATTGATTCCCTTTAATATTAACGTTAATACTCTCTAAATCTGAACCAGCGAAAATCCTACCAAATCAGTGAAATTCGCTGATGAATCAGTGAATTTCACGCCCTCTATGAGAGTAATTCCGCTGATTCATCAATCATCAGCGAATTTCACTGATTTGGTATGGTTTTCGCTGGTTCAGATTTAAAGAGTAAAGGATTTAATGACACTTCATGGAATTTTGAATAATGTTAAGAAATTAAAAAAAATTGTATGAAATTTATTGGGTTTTTCAAAAATTTAAAGAATTTTTACAATATTTTAAGGGGTATTAAGTAATTAAACACGTTCTTGTACCAAAAATTTTTTGGTTAAAATTTACGTCATCATTTCAAGTTTTAAAATATTCTTTAATTCTTTCTTATGGTCGATGATAAGATGTTTTAATATCGAATAATATTAGGAAATTATCTTAAAGAGCGAGATTTTTTCTCAGAGATTTCAAGTTGTAAAATTTAAATTAAATTCAGTAATAAAGTGACGGCAACTAGCCGTACCATTTTCACCCTTGCGGCTATCGTAAAAGGGGAGATTTTCTTCCTGCATCTCGCGAGATCGCCAGTGGTCAGTAGCGTGAGAAATTATCTGTATAGTGGTCCAGTACAGCGTCCAGCGAGACAGGTTTTGAGAATCTGTGTAGAGCCCCGGAGGGTTCTTTTTCAATATCCGCAATGCTCAAATAACCAGTTTTGGTAAAGATATGATTTTCTGTCTCTGTATATTCAGAGCCTATGTATATGCCTTTCTAAATGAAAGGGCATATAGGCTATTGAATTTCTTCTGAGGTTAATAAGTGCTTCATCCTAGTCTTGAAACGTTATTTTTGAAATGTACTTCCTATTTTACTATACAGAATAACAACAGGAAATAATTACTAATACAAAAAAAAAAACAAATAAAACACTAAAAAATGTATTCTTTCAATAATCTAGGAAACATCTTTCATATTTTAGAATTTTCTGGACAAGAAAAACTGCTTTAACTGAACAAAAATGATTTAGGACTTAATTCTCTGTGCAAAGGACTTGATGCGTTAATGAAGTTCGCTTTGAAACGATAAATAATTAAATACAAGCGGTGATTCCGTCACACCCTGAATTTAATAGGGTTGAATAAGCACGGGATGGATGAATAACTTCCGGGCACCCTTGTCTTTTCTGTTCTCCATCGTCCTTTCTATTCCTCGGCTCTTTGGGAATTATATGAATCCATCGCTCGCGAAATCGCACATTGTCGTGAGGGCGGTTGAGCTTAAGGGTTGAACCGTTTTAGGGTGGGCGCGAGCAGCTCCTCGTTGTAGTAAGGCGCTGGCAGCCATGTTTGCGTGGGTTGAGGTGGAGGGTTGCTTTTGCGATGGGGGACGAAGAGCGGTCGAAGAGAGAAATCACGTCGGCTTTGCATTAGGGGATGGGTGGTAACTTCAAGACGTCGATATTCACGACGCCGACGGTACTCTAAATGTAGAATTCAAATTTGGAATTAAAGAAAATCCTAAAGTTTTGCTAGTGTTGAATTTAAGCGAGAAACACGAGTAATGAAGAACAAGAATGATTCTCATTTTTTTTTAAATCTCACCTCATAAAAGTTTCTCGAATGATCGATAATTTTTATCAACGACTCCTGACTATATATTTGTTACTATCTTAGAATTCTAACCGCTTGAGTTTCCTTTTCTATGACTCTTGTTTTATTTTAGAAAAATTCTGCTTTACATCTAGCATATTTATCACGTTGTCTCGTGAATTTTTGCTCCATTTACTTCTCGTTTCATCCCTTTCCACGACTCATTTTGTTCTTAATTCGCTTCTCTATCCCGGCTTGTTTCTCTGGCTTGGCTTGTTCCTTTGGCCTCTGGCTTGTTTCCAGTCCCAGATTCCATTCGTTTCAAATTACCCACCTTGATGCCCTCTTTTAATCCTAGTTTACCTGGGTTACCATTTTACTTTGATCTGTTTCTTCATTCCATTTTATAATTTGCAGACTGCCTCTTTTGCCTATCTTTCTATTACACTCAGAAAAAAGTTTGTTTGAATAAAACAAACGTATCATTGATATAGGGTCAATCAAAAAATATCTTTGAATTAAACAAAATTTTTTTGATTCAAATAAATTGTCTTTAACTCAAAAAAATTGATTTCATCATATTAAAAAAAAAGTTTCTTTGAATCAAACAAATTTTTGTTAATTCAAACAAACTTTTTTCTGAGTGTAGGAAGTACTAAAAAATTGCCGAGTACTAATATTTTCTAAAAGATGCTTGGACCAAGATTGTACATCAATTAATAGTATGTATATCAGTGTGTTAGTATCAGCATTAAACCTCATTGATAGGAGCATTCAGGAGCATAAGCTCCCTTTTCAAAACGTTCAATTGAACGAGCTTATCTGAGAGTTGCTGCTGGAGGCGGCGTTAGCTTTCGAATGGCTTTGGTCGATTCGCGAAACGATCCTATCGAGATATCGAGTGTTCCACTGGAGACAGGGGCTGCAAGTTTGCAATTTAATGCTGACGCGGGAATATTTGGCTGGCTATGGTTGTCGGAGGAAAAGCGGGAGGGATGAGAAGGTAGAAGAGAGAGAGGACTCCGGAGTATGGGGATGAAAGGGGATTTTGCAGGCGGTGAAAGAGGAGGCAGTACCAGTGGTGTTTGGAGGTTAGACCGCAGTTACAATATCGCTTGATTAGAAATGTACATAGCGTATATGTGTATATGCGCTGGCCGCATATCCAGATGGTGGGTGGTTGGGTTGGGTCGATGCCTGGGCAACTCCATAGTTTAATGCACGAGCCGTGGAACTTGCAATAAGGAGGGTAAAAGGGGGAAGAAGGGTGTGCCTATACCTACACCTACAAGTCTGCACATAACACGATCGCACTACTTGCTGCATGGTTGTTAACCCTAGAGAGAAGACTATACAATCTCTCTATATGCGTATGAACAAGTTCGAAATGTTCAGCCCAAAGTTTAGAATCTACTATTTATAATTCACAATCCAAGAAGGCACAGCTTTAAAAAAGAAGAATCAAAAGTTCTTTTCATTAGCAACTATGATCTGCGAATATGATCCGCGCGATTAATTTTTCGCCTTTGAATAACTCATTTTGATAAAAAAAATTCAGAGGATTCTAGAGAATTTCAAATCAGAAGGTTTTAAAATGTTTTCTGGTATTTCAGAAGTATAATTTCAGGATTCTCAATAGGTTTTATGACATTCCTTGAAATCCCTTTAACATCCTACAAAATCGTCAAATCCGTTCAATTCCTTAAAAGTTTTTAAAATTTCTTAATATCCCATAAAATATCGTGAAATCCCTTAAAATTACTTAAAATCCTACAAAATATCTTGAAATTTCTTAAAATGTCTAAAAATCCCAATAAATTTTTCAAAATCCTTTTAATTTCCTTAAGATTATTGAAAATCCTATAAAACCTTAATAAATCCCTTGAAATCTCTGAAAAGTTTCTAAAAGTACTTATAATTCCCATTAAATTTCATGAAATTCCTTTAAATTTCGTAAAATCACTTGATATTCCTTAAAATTCCATGCAATATCCTTAAATCTCTTAAAAATTCTGAAAAGTCGATAAAATTTCGTAAAATTCTTGAAAATTACTTAAAATCCCACAAAATAAATGGTCAAATTCGTTAAAATTATTTAAAATCCCATGTACTCTCATGAAATCCCTTTAAATTTCTGGAAATCCCAATAAATTTCGTAAAATCCCTTGAAATGCCTTAAGAGTGCCTAAAATTACTTAAAATCTCATAAAATCTAATTAAATCTCTTATAATTCCTAAGCATTCAATGAAATTTCGTAAAATCCCTTAAAATTACTTAAAATCTCACAAAATATCGTCAAATTTCTTAAAATTATTTAAAAACCCATGAAATCTCTAAAAATCTCTGAAAATCCGAATAAATTTCGTAAGATCCTTTTAGATTCCTTAACAGTATCCAAAATCGCATCCCTTAAAATACCTGAAAATAAAATCAATTATCGTAAAATCCCATTAAATCTCTCAGAAGTTGCTAAAATTATTTAAAATTCCAAAAAATATAATTAAATCCTTAAAATTACCCTAAATCCCATGAAATCTTTTAATATTTCTAAAATTTCAATTAACTCCATAACACCCGTATTCTATCTTAAAATAACCCTTTTAACAAGAACCAGTTTGACAACAAAAATAATTTGAAGATATGTTTCCAAATTCGGCACATTTACACAATTCGCGCAATCTCCAAAAAACCAAAAGGTTTTCGAAAACAATGTCTTCGATACTTTCGAGATATACGATAAAATCACTTTTTTAAAAGAAGAATTTAAGTACAAGAAAGTTGCTTACTATCAGCAACTCTACTATCAATATGTTTCAATTATTGCAATAATTGGAATGCTATTTGGTAAGGAACCAAGTTAATGAACGTGCCTTCTGTTACTTGCTCTTGGATTTAGAAGCAAGTTAAATTGATACTGCGAATGGTCGAGTGAGTCTCAATTAAACGTTTCTCTCAGTGCGAGTTCTCTTCCCATCAACGTACACTCGAGAAACGGAAGAGCCATAGTACCTACAGACATGTGGAGTATAAAGATGGCTCTATATTGGCGCTATACGTTGACTCTAGACCGAGGTTTCCGGTTACGCCTAGACATTGCAGCTATAGCTTCATCCTCGACGAATATTCAACCATTCTCCTCTGGTACCCTGACATCCTTACCCATTCTCCTTTCATCTCTCTGACTCTCCCAAAGTTTCGAAAGCATCGCTCGAGGACAGCTCGCCGCACGATTCTGTAATTATGTATTGTTCTCTTCAAGAAGATGGCGATAACCACACGGTTTTCAATATCGAGAGAAGTTCTCATTTCATTATTGATACGTATAGTCAGACAAGATAAACTAGAAAGAATTGTGTAACTGCAAAAAGAAAGAATGATGATGTAGAAAGAATGTTTTGGGTCAAAATATAGCCGCACACAGATTTACACGTTGAATAGTGTGCAATGTAGCCATAATACGAAGAAAGCTACTTAGTTTTGAACTAGCACCCTTTTCGACAATAGACAAAGCCGCGACCTCGAAGACAAACGACGTCGTTCGTAGAGAAATAAACCGGACGCACCGGGAGAAGCGTACCTGGTAGTTCATTATACCTGAATAATGCAACGCTAATCTAGTCAAAATTGTATGCATTTGGACCACATGTGTAGTTTTGTTCAGCTGAACTTACTGAAGCGAGAGAGTAAGGAAAATGAGAGACAGGGTGGTGGGAGTGGGGGGAGGGAGCTACACTAAGTTGCACTTGGATGTGCGAATATCCCAAGGTATATAATGTTATATACATATATCCTGTAAGTAAAATATACATGGATATCGGGTGTGCAACTTACATTAACACATGCTTGTGTCCGTAGAAGTGTAATGCCGAAAGTGTGGTTTCTGTCCGGGAGGGTATCTACGAAGAGCATCTTTCAACGTACTAAATATTTCAGAAAGTTGCCCGTAATTTGATATGTGTAACTCTGGTGGTTCTTCTTAAAAAATTTTCAAGCTCGTTGAATAATTTAATAAGTTTGTAGCTTCTAGCAAAAGTTCGTAAGTGCATAAAATTTCTTTAATTATGATTTGGATAAAGAATAACTAGTTATTCGGACAATATATCTTTGGTGAACTCAAAATTTAAGTTGGAGATGATTTAATCCTCTCTTGCATGCGATGTCCTTCTCTATTTCTCTCTTTGTGCCTGTATTTAATCGCAAGTAATTATATTAATTGCATTGTGCATCCCTGGAACTGTTAGCCGAAGTATTGGCTCGTCCTCCGTTCATTCTCGATTTGCGAGTAGAAATGTCAGAGGGAAGTATGTGCACAATTTAGTGGTAACGAGTTAGCACCTGCAAGAGATGTTCATTTGTGGAAATGACATTGAATTGCTTCGAAACATTCTCTAAGTAACAGATAATTATAGAGGAAACGAGAGAAGAATTTTCAAAATGAGAAAAGCAGATGGTTTAGTCGTTTAATTCACTCCTTCTTAATGTTTTTTTATCATATGTTTCTTATTGCAATTTACAGAATAGGTGTTAAATAATAGGTGATAAATTTACGAAAAAGATCATTTATAATAAGGAAGAATTCTTAGAGACGTTCATTTGGAATATCTCTTACGAAAATTCTTGAATCCTTGCTTCCTACCACCAAGCGACGCCCGTTGTTTCCTCATAATTACTCCATTTCCTAGTTCACTAATTCGCTTGCTTTCCAGATTTGGGGGAGGTTTGAGAATCGATGCTGTAGAATTCACTACACATTTACAGTGTCTACAAATACACAGTAGAGACTCTAGTGTCAGTTGCCTTTTCACTCTATACTTCAGAGGCTCAAAGATATCGCGGAAATGAACAGGATTGGCCTCTGGGCAAAATCGAACAAAGATAATTACCTATTAACTATATTGTGCTTTTGGTTTCATCCTAAAGCATTCATTAGACGAACAATGGCCGAGACGTTCATAAATTTGTAAAGACCAGTTTATTTAAATAGTTTTTGTAGTAATTCCTTCTGAAAATTAATATGGGGATTTATTTAAACAATACTACTAACTCTTATTTATTCTCCTGCTTATGCTTGACTGATGGAAGAAAACAAAGCTGGGGGTAGAAAACGAGGTCGGGACCTGTTCAACCGTATTCCGAGAGAACATTGGGGGTGCGAACCTGCGTAGGCAAGTTATCCCTTTGTAGAAGCCATTTAAGGTTCAAAATGGTTTTTCTGATCCCCTGAGGTAGTCGAGTGTGTTGGACTTTGCGTTTTGCGGCTAAAGCAGTCGATTCGTATTTTTAGAAGTTCGGTCAAGTAGCGGTTGCCAAATTATTTCCAGATGAATGATAACCATCTACAAGACCGGTCGAGATCTTGTAGAGAAATATTGTATTCTTCTGGAACCCTTTTTTAATCAATTTTAATAAACATGTTTATCCCAGGGTAGGGATTCTGAGTTAGTTTCATGCTATATAACGCCTCGGACCTCTCTTTTATTTTGTGAGTTAATAAAAGCAAAAATCGTGAGCAATTTCTTTCTACAAATTCTTCAAAATTTCACAATACATATTTAAAATTCATTGATTTCTTAGAATTTCGAAAAATCACTTAAAACTGCTGGAATTCCTTTAAAATTACAGGAAATATATCCTGAAATCCCTTAAAATTCTATGAAATCTTTTAAAAATCACCTGAAAATCGTCAAAATCCCTTAAAATTCCTAGAAACCTCTTGAAATTCCTCCTTAAAAATAGTGGTGTAATGAAATGTCTCGAAAATCTCGCAGACATTTAAACTTAATTGGCTATTGATTGACTTGAAGTTGTAAGAAGTAAAACAAAATAATCGAGCGCGTACATCCTAAGTTATTCATTCAAAGTTTTTCATTCAAAGTTTTGAGAATGAATTTTTTAAAGAATTAAATCGAAATCAAACATCCCTAGCTTCTACCACAGGTTGACAAACTCTATGATCTGTCCTAGATTAAGATCATGTTTCAAGATGAAAAAAAACCTCTTTAAAGTTGACTAAAACTGACTTACACCAAAAAGTTGAATATCCTGAGACCAAGTGGAGTACGTGCCTGAGGGTTGATTGATTAGAGGGTTCACGGAGAAGAGAGTTGAGTCGAGGCAGAGTTCTGGAGAGTACGGGTTAGTTCGGCAGGCCCCTGGGTTATTTGGGGGTGGCGACGGTGGTGGTGTTGAATATAGTCTGAGGAAGGATAGCAGCAGGAAAAGGGGTGGAAGGGAAGAGGAAGGTCGAAGAGGGGGTTAGAGGCGGTAGTTCGAGGTGCTACAGTTTATAATAGTTGCCGCGCTCCGTCCGCCCCCGGGCCAACCGACCCTACCAGCAACTTCCATAGAGTTGCTTAAACCTAACCTGGTCTCGCCACCAGAAAGATCAAGTCTCGTCCAAGCTGGAAGACCTCTACTTAATGACTTCCCACACGGAATTTTCATTTTTTCTCTAGATCTCAGTTCAGCCATCATGGAATACAAATCTAAGCTTCTGAGTTCACTTTGTAAAGTGAGTCTCAATTTTATGGCATAAAGGTCGCCTGATAATTTGGCAAAGCGGGTCAATATTACTTCAGCGATGCGGTGCGTGTTGTAGATTAGTTCGTAGTTTGTTGGAAAAGAAAAAGCGAGTTATTAGTCGTGCGAGAGGGTTATGGGGATGAAAGACGACATAGACCTGTTGGAAGGAGGGGTACTTAGAGTAAACATATTGCTATCGTTTTAATGACACTGTAATCTGGAAAGTAGACTTTTATTCATACAGTTAACAATTAAATTGGACCTTCATATAATACTTTATTAAGTAGTAAAGTCCGTTTAGTCGACATTTCCATTGTACTCGAGGTTATACCTATCAACAATAATTGAAGCTCTCTGTGACAAAGGAAACTTCATTCTGATTTTAGTAAGCATTATAATAAGCTGCTTGCAATAACTAATATTATAAAATATAGTTCGCTTCTTGGAAAATCTCTTTTGAATGAAACAGATTACTATCCATCTGCTTAGTTTCTCGCATTACGTCGACTCTCTCTTCCCCTCTCTCCCTTCAGAGGTATGGTGGGGCGTTATAATTCTCCGTTATCTATGGAAATTCTAAACTGCACTAAACAACAATACATACCTCAAAACTATGTAATTCTCCGTCTCTCCCATACACGTTATGCAAAGTGTGATAGCATGGTATGTGAACGGATTTCGATTTTCCTCGCTGCACATTTCAGCATGATAATTTGAATATACTATTTAAATTTATCTTAAACTATCGCTCTCACTTTCCAGTCGACAAAAGTTACATAATTACCATAGATTTTTAGATAACGGACAACTCATGAAAAGTAGATAGCCGTAACTGCAGTTGAGATAAGTCACTTGTCACTTTTTCCTATCTAAAATAAAATTCGTAAAAACTCTTCTTTCTTGTTTATAAAGCTAATTAGAAAGAAGAGCTTTTATGAATTTTATTTTAGATGCGAAAAAGTGACAGGTGACTTATCCAAACTGCAATTACGGCTATTTTCATTTCTGAGTATATGAGAAGTGATGGTTTCTAAGGAAAATGAGGAGAGTAAGACTCAATGAATCCTGCATTGCAATCATGGTTCTCACTCTTCTAACAGCACGTAATCATACTACTCCGCTATTACTTCCTATAACGCTATCTATGCCAGGAAACGCCATTGCTCGGTCGTTTCTAGGTAGGTACGTGGACCAGGGACGCCGAGGATGATGAGATCTGCAGGTTTGCATCCTGATGAGACTATTAGGATGGCTTGATAAGTCCATAATATTCTGGTCGACGCCAGCAGCGCCGTCGACTCCACCCGGTGTCCGGACCTTCGCCTCTCTTCACCCCTTCCACGATCCTCTTATCCCTCAGCACCACTACCTTTAGTGAGATTGACGAGAAGTTAGGGGATGAACTCCATCGACTTTGTTAACTTTTGATTCTGCTCAGTTCTCAGAAAAGTGTCTCACTATTTTAAACCCTAGTAATTATTGCTGCTATGCTTTTCAGTTTTCGGCCCTTACCAATTAGAGATTATAGTAAGTCTCCTTTTCCATTCCCCTTTTCAAAACTACTTTTCCAACTGTACTTTTCCTTCACTCTGTTTCAAGTTTTTTTTTTCTTGGAAAAGAACCTTTGCTAACCTTCTTTTTCAACTGCCCTTTCCGAACACCTTTTTCACCCTCTTCTACAATCTTTGTACTTTTAATAAGCATTTTCTAATGTTAGATTAATATTTTGAATGGTAATACATTTCAAGAGCCTTTTCCTAGAAATTTTCCGAATCATTCCGGAATTTGTATCCAAACCAAAAAGTTTCATTTCGATCTAATCCGAATGTTTCACTCGAATGAATTCGGTCACTCTGAATTAATCCGAACTTTCAATCCGAATTATTTCGGTCAATTGACAATAATTCAAAATTTTAATGCACCCCAATTTGTATCAGTGCTCTTTTTTGATGGGATCTGAAGTTGTAACAAAATGATCGAGTTTTTCAGAGTTAAGCGAAAGACATTGAATATCTAGGAAAATGTAGGTCTTTAGAGTGGTCCAAAATTAACTTTGAGCATTACAGATGTCGCGATGGACCGCGGCGAAAAGCTAACACCTTGTTAGCCTGACAAATTCTGTCCATCTCTTCCACCCTTGTCGGTCGTCCTCATTTCCCACTCCACGGCCCGTCAAAACATCCCTCGCGAGTGTTGGTATCCATCGTCCGGTATCAGAGAATTCACCCTCCGGTATCTTCGTATAGATGCTAGGCTATAATATCTCGGTCTAACTCAATCTACCTTTCATCTACGTCCATAATTACAGTTATATACGAGTGTCTATGTATCGCGAATGTACCTATGGTATTATTAATAATTTTGTCGGACAAGATACAAGCTTTATTACTTATATGCAGCAGCTTCGAAATCATATGCAGGATTATAAACTTCACTTCATGAATGTGTAATTATTTGTAAATGTTAGTTGATAAGCTCTACGCCGAAATCGCAAAGAATTAGGAGCAAACTGCAATTTGCAATACAACAATTCAAAAAATTTAATGCCTGTGTTATAAAAATTAGAATAATTTGAAGAAAAACTGGTGGAATTTATATTTGAAGGCTTTCGGTGTTGGGAAACTTGGAAATAGTGGTTTATTTTTGAAATACGAGTTCGTGATATATTCCTTTTGATCTTTGAAGATATAGGACAATGGAATCGAATCGAATACACGAACCATCAGAAAGCTATAGGGTGGGTTGTAGGAGGAGGATTTCGAGGACTTTGCTTCGACGGAGGACGATTTCGAGATACTTCCTTTGTTTCGCATGCCACGAGAAGGGGTGAGTTGGACGGGTAATGGAATTGGATGGCCGAGGAGTGCCAATAACCAGCGTGGGCTTGTCGGCGTCATTTAATTGCATTAGTATTTCATCGCGAGCCGTGTCGAGTGACTTTTCGCTTAACAGATTGAGGAGGAAGAGCTTTATTAAGTTCTGTTATTACCTGATGCTTAAAAAACCACAGTTTTCTTCAAACCTGAAAAAAAAATATAAATACTAGGATTTTTATGATTTAATATTAGTATTCATTACTATCAGTAGAAATCATATAATTCGTCATTATTATTCATGACTATTAAAATTTCAATCTGTTCTCCAACTTTATAATCATCAAAAATATCAATTTGCCCTAAATTTTAAATTATAACATTCTTTCGTTGAATTTTGAATTACATTAGCATTAAAACTTGCAAAAGAAAATTTACTATTAGAATATCGAATTAAACCTCTAAATTTATTGTAAAATACATTTTTTAAATCTTCATTATAAGTTTTGAGAGGAGAAATTTGTATTTTACCATCATGGCAGTAACTTTTGTGTAAAAACTCTATACGGACCAACATAAAGTCGTATGTCACGTGATCGATGAAGGGGTTAATAAGGGCGTATAATCAGTGGGGGACACGTGTTCAAATGAAGATCGTATGATCGATGGCATAATGAATTGTAATGATTAAAAATTGAAGGGTATTTGAAGATTTGCTGAAGATATTTCACATGCTGAGTCTATTTATCCAAGCTCGGTTCTCCTAGCTGAATTGTAAAGGGAATTGTAAAGGTTTCCTGAAGGAAGTCACCTGAGATACGAAAGACCCATTCACGTGTGAAGAAGTAGCAAATCGAGTTGATATTTCGGTGATACGCGCACTCTGGGATCGTAAATTGTAAAATCTATCAAGACCAACGTGGTCGACATAACTCAGGGGGTTGCTATCCCGGTTGTATGAAGCATGGCGGCCAGACTCGGCATAAATACCCGGTTGCAGAATAGTGCCGAGCCCCGGCGGAGCAAACCCAGACCGTTGTGGCGTTGCAACATCATCTATCTCGAATAATTTATTATCGCGTGGCGTGCGTCCTCGAAATCCGGACAAGAACGCGGCCAGAAACTAAACAGGAAACGAGCGTTAGACTGCACAATTCCGATTTAGGAAGTGAATTTTGGGGTCTGCGTTCGGAACTGCTGTTAACATCTGCAACAATGTGGTTGAAACTTGCTGAAGAACAGTCGCAAGATGTTTAAATTGTATTTAGATAAAAACACGTCATTTGCGTGGAAACATTTAATCACTGTAGTCACCTACAATTTCTAAAATCACCTGAAATTACTCTGAAATCATCTGCAATCATCTAAAATCACTTGGTATTCACTTTCTGCCACTCGGAAAACACCTGCGATTACTCGAAGTTAAGTGCAGTCGAAGTCCATGCAATCAACTGAAATCACACGAAAATCACTTGAAATCACTGTAGTCAGATTGCATTCACCTGTAACATAAATCAAACTAGCTGCAAACAGATAAGGATTCAATCACAGATAAAGAGTGAAGGATTGACACAGGGAAAAAACAGATAGAGTTGTATAAAAATGGATAGAGAAGATTGTTTCTGTTAAATAAAAATATTAATGAACGCTCGGAATATTGAGATATCGAAGTTATGAATTGTATTAATTCCAAATTAATTTTTAAAGTTTTCTCTATAGTTTCAGGTAAAAAATAATGATGTACTAGCGAATGACAGAAAAGTTTCTTTATCGGCAATGTAGGAAGAACGATAAATTCTGAATTTAAAAAGATATCCTTCAGGAAATTCCTTTAGGGTTAAAAGATGTAAATATAAAAATAGACATATTTAAAATAAAAATATTAAAAAAATATTTTTAAATGCAGAAAAATCGATACGCCATTTTTACCGCGAACTCATTGGATATCGGGTAGCGCACTAATGGCGCCATCGTTCGCAGGGTGGTTGAACCTTCTCCTACTTTCATCCCTTAAAATACAAAAGATTGTATGAAAAAATGCAGTGAGATGGCGCCATCATTCGTTAAATGAGTTCTTGAAATTCTTATAGACGATAAAAGAATTCTTAAGTGTTTAAACTTTGTGAAATCTTAGATCTCATAATGTTCCTCTCTTTGTGTTCTTCTTAACGTCTAAATTATTCTTAATAGACCTTAACACCAGGAAAGGAATATTACGATTAATGCGAAGAAAACCTTTCTATTTGAAATCTTCCTTTCAATTTTTTATGTAATCTCTTTAAAGTTTCAAATTTCGCATGAAAGAGCGATTTTTTATAACATTTTTTTTTTATTTTTTATTTTTCCGAAGTTTTTAAAGATTTTTTACTTTCATGATTTTCGATTTTCATTCCGGAAGGTATTAGGTGTTGCGGGAGCTTCGAGAAGCACGGGGGGTCGTCCCGTTGGCGGCTGGATTTTCAAAAAATCGGAGAGCTGCGCGCGCTTCGCCTTCATTGATCGGGGGTCGTGTCCGGCAACTTCCCTCTCCGCTTCGCTACGAACACGGTTGTCCTCTTCGTTGGCCGGGTTGCCCAAGAGGGACTAGATTTCCCTAAACTTTTCGGGCGGTGCCCAAAACTTTGAAAAATTAAAAAAAAAAAAATCAAGACAAAATAAAAGTACATAAAAATATTTAAAAACCATAAAAAAACGCAGTAGAAAAAAAGAAAAATAATATAAAAAATTCTAAGACGGAGCCTTTTTTTAAGTTACTTTTTACCTCTTTTTTATTCTACAAAATTACAATTCGTTAATTACAATTCATTAATTACAATTCATTAATGGCATCACATAAGATATATATTTGTCATCAGAATTAGCATCATAGTTACAATAAAACTCTCTTTGCACAGATATAATATTAGGCATATTTGCTTAAAGTAATAGTTGAAGTATAATTTTTCAAAAAGACCTGTATTATCAGATCTGATTTCGAAATTCTGTTCCTTCATCAGGTTGATGTCAGAGGGGTTGAAAATCGTGTAGAACATCTCCGGTAGGGTGTTCTCATTATACCTTGGCAGGATTTCGAAAATGACCCCTGGCTGACCGGTTTACCGCAGCATTTTTCAGTCTAGGGTACCAACCCCCTCCGGTTCTCCGGGATACATCGACGAAGAGAATTACCAGGAAGAAGAAGGAGAGAGAGAGGGACGGAAAGACCGAGTTAACCTAACCTCAAAATTTCAGCATCAATTCTGAAGCCCCTCTAGTGTCCCACCCAGCCGGTGCAATTAGGAACTACCCCTTCTATTCTATTCCGGTTCTATCCTCACTTCTCTACGACCTCCCACCCCCGCTAACTATACCACGTGATCCTGCAACTACACTCTTGTTTTTAGAGAGGGGAACCGTGCGAAGAGAGGTGGCCGGGGTGAAATACCACGTCCGTGTCGCCATGACTACCATGGGGGTGGTTATACTTGAGGGGTTATCCGCGTACAGTCCTTGCAAAATCCTAAAAACTACCCCCGATTCACCTGAGAAAAATTCACCCTCGTTTATACGACATTTTTGACCCAGCTTTTACCACGCTTTCCCTTTCGTGACCTTCACTGTTTACGCCGCTTAAATGTCTAAGACAATTAAATAGAGGCTTCTAATTTTCTTCGGAAGATCCTTGAATACTTTTTCTTCAAATAATATTTTTTTAATTGCTTTTAAGACCTTTAAGAAAACCGTGGGTTAATTTTCAACCTTTTTTCAGGTCCGAATTGGTAATGTGGGAAATCGGGAAAAAATTAAAGAAAATTTGGAAATAATGTAAAAAATTTAATTTGAAACTGCCAAAGTTTTAAGGGGCATTTTCCAGTTTTATTTAATAAGGAGGGAGGGGGTGGTCTAGTGTATTTTTACTGGGACGCTTTTCGATCCCAATTCGGCCCTACTTTTTTCCAAAATGCTTTTTCAGCTGTCACCTATACCTATAATAGAAAATAAGAAGGAAATTGGAAGAAATTAATTTATTGATAAATGGCAAATGGTCTAGTTATAGGAAAAAAATATTTATTATTGTGAGCGTAAAGTTGGGGAAACTAAATTTGCTCTTATGGTGACTATTAAATGCCCTTAAAGCGCATTGGGGGTCTCCTGGTACCCCAAGCATGTTTCCGGAATATATTGAGGAATGATAAAAAGGGGTTGGAAAAGGATTTTGGAAAAAGGGTTTTAAAAAAGGGATTGATAATGAGCATCAGAAGAGCGGGTTGTAAAGGGGGAGGGGGTGCAAAGATCGTCCAAATGACAAAATTATTGCTGACTAAATTGGAAATCTCTTCATACAATTTGCGAAAATGTAATAAAGTGCTATTCAGCGACATTTGCAATGTCGAAGTCGAAGGCAATCGACCGAAATAATCGCTTTAATCAGCTGCGGTTCACGAACTGATAACACCCACAGATTCTTTTCTCACTCTCGCTCTCTTTCTACTATCCCACACTTTTTTGTTTCGCATTTTTATCGAGTCATCCGGTTACCCCGGCGTCCCGGATCGGTTGTTGCGAAAATGGTTACGTTTATACGTTTATACGGGGCGGTAATAAAAGCGAATGACATTGCCGCAGAAACAGTGTCCGGATACGTCAGCCGCTTCAGCAGATCAAAACAAAAAAAATTGTTGCCAATTAGTGCAAGAATTGCAGATTACATGAATACACATAGCTATATTAATTTCCTAAATAATTTCAATATCAAAATATAATATTAAAAAGTTTGCAACATATTCAATTAAAAAAAAAAGTTATTGCACGCTATAAAGTTATTTCTTCCCAATTTTAATTGCCGCGATCCTTCAAACATTTATTCGATATAAAACTCAATTGATTCTCTTTTAAAAAGTGATATATGGACATTTTTTATTTTCTTTCTGGCAATTAAAACGGGATGTGAGATGCCTGCATGTAATCGTCGTATTACGCGCAAAGAGGAAGCTCTTTGATGCACTCGGGCACCATTTATGTTTACAATTTGTATCTATCTTTCGATCTGAAAGCAGTGGTGTATAGTCGGTTTGCTGTAAAGGGCTTTACAGAAATCCGTTTTATTGCAATTTTCTCACGAAAAAGTATGTGAAGGGTTACGCGTATCGACGAAGGGAAAATGGACTCTAATCGGTTCTCTAAGCTTGTTAGAACTACACGGTCAGCGCTAAAGGTACGGACACTTGTCAACATTCAACCGACCGAATTCACTAACGTGAGCACAAGCCGCAATCTAATCACGGCATGTCGCATTCGTATTCCCCATTTTACTCGCCCCTCTACCCTATCTCCTTTATCTCCAAAATGACCGACATTTTTTCAATACAGTAAAGCTTCAGAAAAAATATAAATAACTTAGAAACTTAGAAACTGTAAAACCTATGACTGTGTTATAATTATAAAATTATACAGGAAGTTGTAGTTTACAAATGTTGGTTTTTATAAAGTTGTAGAAAAGTTGTTATTTTCTCTATTGAGAAAAGGTCATTCTCTTTTTGATAAATACAGTTGAAGTACAGATGTGCGAGGACAACATATTTATGTAACACTCGAGGTTGAATGGCTTCGTTAAGCGAGTAGCAAGCAGGAGTTTATCTGTAAAAAGAAATATTTTGAAAAAAGGTTGACAGGAAAGGGTGTTTACACCGTGCTTACTGAAGAAATGATGCACCACCCTGAGCGTTAGGCGGTAGGAGCGTGGTCATCTAGATGAGCATCTGGCATAGCCACGTTGTTATCTGGCCGACGATCAACTACCCCTACAGCTAGTAGGTGAAGGCGGAGTTTACTCCCCTACTTCGGTGGTAACATAGCATTAGGTAAGCTTTTCGTTTTATTGATTTTTCGAAAAAGCGCGTGCGCGCCCAGCTCTATCCCTCCGCACTATCACCTACGACCCTACCGCTGTCGTAAAGAGCAGCCCTCTTTCGGCATTCCCCTGAGTTCCTAATTTCTAGCCGCAAAACCCCCCGATTTTTCAATCTCAAGAAGGCTTCTTTGTTCTTTAAGTTCCTGAAGTAAATGACGCTGTTTTTCTCTGTTTAGCTGTTTCGCTTTTAATCTTTTTTAATCTTGAGGATCTTCTTCATAAATAGAAGTAAACTTCTAATATTACAATGTCAATTAAGCATAAGACGCAGGAGTGTTGAGGAATAGCATTCATCAAGTTTTTGTATGCAATGCGGAATCTTGAAGTTGATGATTATTGTTTGATTATTGAGAGTTGATGCGAAAGATATTTGAAGACGCATGTTAGAAATTTGAGGAAAGACGTAGAAGATATGATGGATTTGAAAAAATGTAAAGTTTGTGTGTAGAGGAACTAATTACACAAGTGGTAACTAGAGGGGAATCTAATGGTGAAATCAGGGTGTACATTAGGATAATGAGAAGCTTCACAGACAAAGGTTGAAGCAGATGTTGCTTTGGTATTAAGTCGTCTGGTACCCATGTGTTTCATGATCATCAAGCATTCGGCGATTAATGTGTGTGCGCATGCTGACAGGGAAGAGCAATATTTAATAATCGGAATGAGAAGGATGATATGAAGAGGAGTCAAGAGTAGAGGAGCTATAATGAGGCGGATAATCATGAATTGAAAATATAATTAGAATTAGACTTAAACAGTCATAACTTGAACATTATCTTGATTAGAAAATAAATAGTACTGAGATTTAAGGAATTAGGATTAAATTAGGTGTTGATATCCATGACCTGAAATTGTAAAAAGTGTATGGTCATAATGATGATTATAGAAGTTGGATGATAATGATGAAGATGCTATTTTTGTCGATGCTGTAGATGTTGATTTTCATGGCTTTAATAGTGATAATGACGATAATGATATGTTATGATATGATTATGATGATGTTGAAGATTCGGCACCAGATGTTGAGAATGGTGAATGCTAAAGTCAGAAGCAGGATCTAGAGAAGATACACATAAGAGCTTAATATTAAAACCTGTTTAACAACACCGAGTCTGATCATTATAATGATGATAATGAGTAGATTCTATCTAATGATTTCATTCCTGGATGACGTTGAATGTCAAAAATCATATTTTCACATGTTGCGTATGCAAAAAAGGGTCAAAGAGATGGGAAAGTATACCAGGTGAATTTCATCAGCGAAAATGAAGGCTTATCTGGAGGTAGGAAACATTCATTATTAATGGACATAGTCTAGACTCCCCCGACTCTTCATCATCCCTTGGATGGTGCAGCGCGTCTCATTTCGTCATCGTGTATCGCTGGTTGCTGGGTTGGCGACCAAAGTGCTGGGATTGGTCGAGCATGCTGGCGTGTTTTCCGAAATCATCGCTCAGCTACGACAAACACATACGTGAAGAGGTCGCACGCACGTAATACGTGTTTGCCTTCTCTCATATCAGCACGAATGGACACACACACACACACATGTGCGTTTAGGGTAGAACAAGCGCAGCGACACAGGGTCTGCGGGTTCACGTGTAGAGCCTCACGCGCACTCCGCGTCTAGCGCGCCGTCGTCATCAATCATCGAATGCCACCGGCAGTACCGACATTTTCCACAAAAACACACGCACCGACGTGGACACACGCACACATGCTCACGCCTTGCTGACGCTCTTGTACGAATAACGGTCATCGACCATCACACTGCGAGGACCACATGAACCTGGTTGGTTCGATTTTGCCAAGGGCTGCTTTTTCAGGGATAGAGCTTGGACAATTTCTTGTGAATATCAAGACGGGACGAGTATAAACGATACGTCGTTGCCTCGCCGCGTAAAAACACAGAACTGAATCCGTGGCTGGCCGCGGACAGAGGGGCATGCCGCGGCAACGTATGATTGGCAACAATCGGCACTCTGATCGAACGTTTGTTTCAGAACATACATGTCCTTTTCTCTCTCGTGTCGATACCGCCTACATAGAGCTATCTTTCTCGCATTCGCCATCTCACTTTATCGGTCTCTCTGTTTCTCTTCTCTCTCTCGCGGGTTCTCTTTTTCCACCCTCATTTCTTTCTCGCTCCATCATAGGGGTTGCGGCTGCGTCCTCTCTTCCTTCATGCCTTGGTTGCTCTCGCTTCGACCAATGTTTCAATATTTGCTTTCCTCTGGTTCTTTCTCCTTCTCTCTCGTTCGGCCTCTTTGACTTTCTATTTCTCTCTCCGTACCGACACTCGTCAATGTTTATACGTATATCGAACAGGGTCGTTCGTTACGTTACTAGGCATATGAATGTACACGTGAGTGTTTTCGCGTGTATGGAATGTTTCATCCCTTTTCGCGTATACTATATGCGCGTGCGGCCACGTTTTCATGCCTCTGCAAGTGCATGCGTGTGCCAGGAAAAAAGAAATTGAAAAAAAGGAGAGAAAGAGAAAAAATGGGAACTGACACGTTGTTCCGGTCGTCACAATGTTGGGATTAACATACGCACATTGGTTACAAGTATCACGAATTCCAGAGTGTTTTAGGATGTACTAAAATTGTACTTTGAAATAAATATGGAGAAAAATGAAATATTCAAAATTATTATTTAGATATTATTACTTCGTTGTTCAAACTTAGTATCTAAATATGTAGGTTGGATATCTCAGATGATCTTAATCGGGAAGACGATATTTTATGAATTTTAATTTAGATACGAAAAAATGACAGGTGACTGTGATAATTATGATAATATGCAAATAGATCTGTTGAAAAATTACATAACAATTAATATTTTTTTTATCGTGATAAAGATTAATTCAAAAACTTTGCAAGCGATATCAATAATGTATTTAAATTTGAATATTGTCCCATTACGTAAAATATAAAAAAGATATTAGATGTAAATGATAGTGCATTATGAAAGTCTGGATTCTATAAAGTCATTGCTTCCCTCAAATATTTTCTTTATATTTTACTTCATATTTTATTTATTAAACTGTAAATAATTAAATAATTTATTCGTCTAGTAAGTAATACTCTTTCTGTGTTCTTGTGTAAATCGTACAACTCTTTTCTTATTTAATAGTAGCAAAAATATGTAAAAGAAAAAATATAAAAAAAAATTTTTAATGTTTTTTTTTTTAAACAAAAATTTACTGATAGTAGCGACTCTTCCGAGATTTCCAGGAATTTCGGCAAGTCCTGTGACACAGGGGTCGGTAAAATCGTGCTCTTCCCTTCTTTTCGTTCGCTCGATAACGAAGGGGTAAGTTTGCTGGACGATGAAACAATTTGGTGATGGAAACTGATTTATTGTGTATTTCAATTTGTTAGAATTTAACCGTTTAATTGTTTTGATTAATATCTCGACCGAGTCATCCTCTGAAAAAAAATATCGCGTACGGGATTAAATAATATTGGAGTGTTCCGTTTTTATTGTTTGATTGATGAAATCTATTTTTATGAAGTAGACCACGTGAGTTCTAATTTAATCTATTTACACAGAGAAAAATTATTGTCAATTATTTATTAGCGTTTACAGAATCATTTTTTAAGATCTTTTTTCCTAAATGATAATGATTTACTGAAGCATTGTCTACTATCATAATTCGCGGGATCAATTAAAAACCTTGATCTGCTGCCACACTATTTTTCGACTTGATTCATGGAAAATAGTGATGAGCAAGTAAAAAAATCAGAAGACGTGAAAATAGAGGAAGGAAGTGCATCGAGATGAGGAAATGGAGCGAAATGCATTTTATCCGGCTTATAACTCGCATTTCATTTCTGGAATGCGAAATGACCGTTGGAGAAATATCGGCTTATCGCCTGTCATTCTTATTTAATGCTATTTTCTGCTAAGTAACTTGTACTCGCGGTTAATGAAAGTGAAGCTTTTGATAACAGAAATCATTATTCACATAGTTCAAAGTAATCTTTAGTAATATCAATTAGTACCAACTTTCCGTTAAACACTAATTCTATAAAAAAAAAGAGGTAAAGGAAGGTTTTTAAGAAAATGAAGGTAATTTATGTTGAGATCTTGTTGCTGGCGCTAATTTGAAATCAGCAGTAAAACCTTCTGAAAATTTGTGCAATAGTGCATCAGTTGAATCCTACTGCCATATAATTCGCGTTTAGGCAACGTTGGTTCGATAACCTCATCTTCATTTTACTCTGCAATGGATACACTCAACCATTTTATTCTATGCTCCATAAAGCCCTGGAAAATCATCCCTTAGAGCGAAACGGTCCGTGTATAAAACGTAAAATGCTAGAACGTAAAACTACCACCTCCCGCCCCCGGTTGTCTCGTTGATATCGTCCCTTCGAGGCCACGAGACACCAGGGGTAGAGTGTTTCCCTTCGATATCCAATGGAAGAGGGTCTTAGCGATCTTTACCCCAAAAGAGAGGACTTGCTCTCCTTTAGTCGCAGAACCTTTGAAAACCGAGTTTTGATGTCTCACGACAATTTTATTTCTAAAAGAGAATTTATTCTCTTGTGTATTCTAATTTATTCTAATAATACATTCATTTACATATACATTTATTTATACATGTATTTATACGTGTATTGTATTCTATCTTTAATAATTAAAAAAGTTTTGAAGGTATTTAAATTCTGGTCGAGTTAATTTTCGATCGTCAGCGGTTGCTAATATTTACTTAGCGAAGAATCCATGTGGCGAAATTTTTAATGGATATATTTTGCTGATGAAAGATATTGGACATCGCGGCTCTTACTAAATTATCGCTGAATAGTCATGTTCCAGAGCTTAGTCGCTTTCATTAATTATAATTGGATAAGCACTGCATTCTAATCGAGTTTTTGTTACATAGTAAGTAGTAAGGACCGGTTATAGTCAGACGCGATAAAAATCTTCGTTTGAGTATTTTCGTATGAATATTTTCACGACATTATAGAATTTTATTTCTCTATATAAATGAAGTTGTGCATTTTATAGATAATAGTACTTTTTGAATAGTATATATTTTAAAAAGTGGATTTCCTTGAACCAATTCGGTTTACCTTTCAATCCATCGTTGATCAATCGCTCGAAAGCTTTATAGGTATTTGCGTACGCGTGACACTGAATCGCACTATCCAGACGGGGGATTGAGCATCAGCGCTGCGGAAGGTTATTTTTTTACTTTCGGTGTACATTTTAGGCGCGCTAGTTGGTGGCATTACGTCAGACGCTTATTTTACATATGATGCATAGAGAATAAAAAATACTCATTATTTATACATAATTTTGACTTGGCTCTACTTTTTTTTTTAAATATACATTTTCTCTTCCTGTAATTTTCTGCATAAGCAAAGAGCAATACTTTTGATGTTTAAATTATGCAGCGAGAGTAAATATATATTTTCAGTTAAAATATAAAAAAATTGCTCGTACACTTTGTACTTTTTTTTAGTTTTGTTCAGACAGACAAGAAGTATCGAAGATAGGAAGAGAGGGTGGAGTGATAACAGTAATAACGGATATATCAAATCCATTTACCACTTCGCTGGAATAATACTATTTGGATGACGAGTTTAGCCGGAAGCTAGAGTAATATGGAGTGACGATTGTGATATTATTACACGAGTCAAAACTTCTCTTGCAAATATGTCCTTCGAATTTTAGAAATCTCTCTGTGCGGTTACGTTCATGAAAGACAGCAGCGATTCGTCCAACCTAGCTAGGCATTTCAGCATTGTCTGCGATTCCTGCATCACCGGAAGGACAATCCTCGCGCTTGATTAAACACAGCGCTAATTCGACAAACTCATACATCCTGCAGTGAACCCGTGGTAAACGGATGGACCCAGCCCCGAATTCGGGGCTACCATTTAGGTCTTTAGAGGATTGTATCACGTTCATGATACCTTCGGGTCACTCATACTCTGAAAGCATAATGAGACTTGGTTAGTCGTGAATTTTTATTACTGCAGAAATCATTTATTAAAAGATTATTATCTTTTACCTTTTGTAAGGAATATTGACATTTCATCGGATTTCAAAAGATTTATTAGAATTTTAGGGGCTTTAAGTGGGAAAAACACGGGAATTTCGATGAATATTTATCACTTCAGTCTGTATATTGAAACAATCACAAAAATCCAGAAATTTCAAATTGCCTAATCACTAGACACACTGCGGCCGAGGTATACAATTTTTTGGTCCGATCGCAATGGCGTTTCACAACTTTTGAAATTTCTTTTGAACTCTTTATTTTTTTGGGAATTTATTTTAAGTAGTTTACTTGCATAATATTAAAGTACTTTTCTCTCTAAACGATTTTAACTCCTTCGTTGAGAGAATTTGACAAAAAGTGACCAAAATTTGGGGAAAATTTTTTATCCTGAAAATTTGTACCATGCGGGTTTTACGGGCGCTGATTACGAGTCAAAAAAAAAGCTGATTGCGAAAGAAAAAAGATTGACGCACTATTGCGGAAATGCCACAGAGAGCATCGATTAATTTGACACACTATTGCGTCAAAGCCAACGAAAGGGTTAATCAGTGAAAAATCTACTGGAAATCAGTGAAAAGTCACTGAGTGAGGATCAGGGATTGCAGATCGCGCATAAAGATCAGGTGGCTCAACGACAGGTTTGAAAAAGCAGTTAAAGAGACCCCTCTCTGTTTGTAGTCTCCAGATAATAAGCATTGAATGATCATGAGAACCCTTCTGCCCTTACCCCACCAGGTGACAAGCATAAGTGCCTAAGGGTTAATCTTAGATGCGAGACTTAAGGTTGCATAATGCATAACCGGTTGCTTCAACTTGCAGACCTAAACCCTTTCATCTAGAGAGTCCCTTAGTGTCGGTACGACAGAAAAAAGTACCGACTGTGGATCGGGTGCAGACTGGGTGCAGATTGGGTAAAGATCGGGTTGCCAGGCGATCCACTGGCAGAGGTAGCAGTACCGGTTCGCAGAAGTGGAGTGTTTCTGGGATTGGCACTTCACCTCTTCAGCAGACGACGCAAAGGCATGGGTGCGGCGTCGCCGACTGGCGTACATAGCCAGGGCTACGTCTCTCATTGATTTCGCGAGAAAGAGGGAAAATTCCGGCGCGTAACTGAAAGGTGGCGTAGGCGTGGCAACGCGTCGGCGTCTCGACGCCTTATTCGTTGAAAACTTTGTGCAAAATCCCGCCCAGTCCACGTTACCAACCTAGTATTTCTCCGCACACGTGTGCGTGACGACACCCTTCCGGTGTACGTAGAGCATGACGCAGGGAACAACGAGAAAGAACGAGAGGTCGTAGGTGCGTATGCGTTAGTCTCTTCACACCGGCGCCATCATTCCGAGGATTTTTTTCAGACGGTGACTCCCTCATACGGGGGGTGCGAGAACTTCTCTGAGTTGAAAGCAAGGGGGGAAGAAAGGGTTATTTCGACGGAGGAGAAAGGAGACTGAGCTGGCTGTGATGTGTTTGTAGGTGTAAAGGGGGTGAGATGGGAAAGAGTTCTGGAGAGCGAGAGGGGAATGAAGTTGTGATTCAAGAGGGAAAGAGAGTAGGAGGGAAGGAGGGAAGGAGGGAAGGAGAGAGAGAGAAAGAGTGAGATGAGAGAGGAAAGAATTTAGAGTGAGAAGGAGGCGATGAACAAGCATCAGACTTTAACCGATAAGCAACCCTGTCTCGACGATGAGACGGGATCGATTTCCGGTTGCGTGGATTTTTTCCCGCGGGAAAATACTGTGGCGCCATGTGATTCGACGCGGATCGAGCCGATGACGTCAATCCTGAAACGATGTCGCTTTAAAGAAGGCGCTGAACAGAACTTTAATGTTTTTAGAGATTCATTTTTTCTGGTATTGCATTCAGTACAAGATTATATTTTTCTGGGATGTTTTGGGTACATTTGAAGTAATGATTCTAATCTGGTTTCAAAAAAGGAAGACAGGTTTATGGGAGAAAATGTTTTTGTCATTCGACTATTCGAATCCAAAGTGTAAGTGCGATGTGTGATGAGAATGTGATCCTCAAAGCCGCGGGCGCTTTTTGAAAAGGGAAACGGACTTTATGGTATAAATGGGAATAAATAAAAATTGTGAAATGTGACTCGCCAGTCGTTAGATGATGGGTATATAGGTTCATAATTACTTTAAAGGAGATATTTACAAAAAATAGAATCCTTATCATTGAATATCTATATTACATAAAAATTGATTGTAGAAAGCATCAGTGTGAATTATTAAGGAGTGGTAGAAAGCTCCAGGAATAATGAGAATGACTATTGCAATCCTCTTGGGAGTAGTCGATTTTTTGTACTCGAATGGCACATATCTAGGTGATTTAGGAATAACAAGGCAAATCGTGCACGCACACCAACAGGTTCAGCTATGTGCATTCTACAGGGATGTGTTCAGTATTCACATCTATGGTCGTACTACCTTGACGGGGTTAATGAGTAGTCGGCGTCAGGGTCCTAGACTCGGCCTGGCGTTGAAAAATTAGCCTCCTTACAAAAAACTCTGCGGGGGAGGCTAAGGGGTGTAAAGGCTGGTTTGATGGGAAACAGGGCGGTGAGTGGGTGGAGAAAAGAGGGCGAGGCGGGAAACCGAGCAACGTAAATACGAGCACGTTGCTACGCGCCGTAAGCATTCGCCAGCGCTTTTTACAAAGGGTGTTCCGAAAGTACGTTCTACGTGCTGCCCCGGTGTAAAAAGGACCGAATGAATAAATTAGCCTTGGCTCTGCTCTTCATGTGTAGGGATAGGGGGAGGCTGTCAGACCCGGGGATTGGCTCTCTCGCCATTTTGGTGAACAACGAGAGCGCTACCCATGTACCAGGAGAGTTGAGGGAGTCTCTAGAAAATATTGCTTCTCGAAGGGTCCAGTGCCGAACGATTGCCCTTTATCCTTCTTCTTGTTTAATAGGTTTCCCGACAGTGTCGACGCGTCACGTAGACAACCCTATATTTTACTGTTTCGCTGAACAAGAGTAACTGACTAGTCTTGTTCGTGCAGATTGTCCTTTTTTTTTTTGCTTGTGAAATAGAGCCGCTATCAATTTCCTACCTTTCACCGGAAAATACACGTTTAAAAGGCAAGATTTTTTTAGGAGACAAGACATTTTAATCATTTAAATGAAAATAGGTTTAATTTAATAGGACGTAATGATGAATTATCTAGTGGTGAAATAATTAGCATTATTTTTCCCTGCGCAAGAGGTATTCATTTTTTAAACATTGAAGGCATATGTTAATAAAGTCGGTGACATTGGCCGGTAAACGACACCGTTATTAGAATGCCAGTGCATCGATATATTGGTCGATTTATCTATAATTATGTTGCTGGAGCAGATAATCTACTTCAAATCCTCTTAACGATCAAATCAATTATGTTACCAGTTATTTGATTTAAATTCACGATGGAACATGTATAATTTTATCACTCAGAGGAAGGGAAGAGTGAGAAATTTATTTGAAGAATGTGAACAAGATTTATTTTTATGAACTTTATACATAAAAATGTTCTGTTTTAAATTTTTTAGAAGTAGATACGTAAATCGAGTAATAATTGACAATATAATTTCTGATAGAAAGAGTAATAAAAGTTTTCTTTTCATTCGACAGTTTCGTTTTAAGTAGAGAGAGTACGTATTCAGTCAGCCGTAAGCCGAAGGCTAGTTTTATCTCTATATATTATATATATTTTTTGTATTCTATAGATTTTCTAT
>CAJFCP010000050.1:328742-418689 GCA_904066005.1 Synergus itoensis | reverse complement strand
TCAGTTAAGACTAGTTTTTTCTCTCTGCATATTTATTAAATTATATATTTTCTGTCAGATTAATTAAGAAAGTTTAAATTTAATTTGATATCAAGTGGTAAGAGTACGTATTTACTCAGCCCAATGGAAAAATTAGTTTTTCACTTTATATCTAGGTTCTTGTTAAGGGATAAAGGTATGCATTTAGTCAGCCGCGATCAAAAAACTAGTTTACTCAGTATATTTTTTGGATTATAGATTTCTTAGTGTATTTCTTAGTTTATTTCTTAAGAAATCCAGATACAGTTTGATGTCAAGTGGTAAGAACACGTATTTAGTCAGACGTAATCAAAAAACTAGTTTTCTCTCTATATATATTATATATTTTTTTGTATTCTATAGATTTTCTATCCCGAGTAAAAAAGTTCTATTTTATTAAGAAAGTAGATTTAGCTTGGCATTAAGTGGTGAGGGTACGTATTTAGTCAGCCGTCAGTTAAGACTAGTTTTTTCTCTCTGCATATTTATTAAATTATATATTTTCTGTCAGATTAATTAAGAAAGTTTAAATTTAATTTGATATCAAGTGGTAAGAGTACGTATTTACTCAGCCCAATGGAAAAATTAGTTTTTCACTTTATATCTAGGTTCTTGTTAAGGGATAAAGGTATGCATTTAGTCAGCCGCGATCAAAAAACTAGTTTACTCAGTATATTTTTTGGATTATAGATTTCTTAGTGTATTTCTTAGTTTATTTCTTAAGAAATCCAGATACAGTTTGATGTCAAGTGGTAAGAACACGTATTTAGTCAGACGTAATCAAGAAACTAGTTTTCTCTCTATATATTATATATATATTTTTGTCTTCTATAGATTTTCTATCCCGAGTATAAAAGTTCTATTTTATTAAGAAAGTAGATTTTGTTTGGCATTAAGTGGTGAGGGTACGTATTTAGTCAGCCGTAAGTTAAGAATGGTTTTTTCTCTCTGCATATTTATTAAATTATATATTTTCTGTCAGATTTATTAAAAAAGTTTAAATTTAATTTAATATCAAGTGGTGAGAGTACGTATTTACTCAGCCCAATAGAAAAATTAGTTTTTTACTTTATACCTAGATTCTTATTAAGGGATAAAGGTATGCATTTAGTCAGCCGCGATCAAAAAACTAGTTTACTGAGTATATTTTTTGGATTATAGAATTCTTAGTATATTTCTTAGTTTATTTCTTAAGAAATCCAGATACAGTTTGATGTCAAGTGGTAAGAACACATATTTAGTCAGACGTAATAAAAAAAACTAAGTTTCTCTTACGGCTGACTGAATACATACTCGCTCTACTTAATACAGAACCAGATCCAGATTTTGTTTGCTATATAGTTTGAAATAATAGCTAATTTTTTCATTAATAGTGGTTATTTTAGAGCGGTAATTAATAAAGTAAACTAGGCAAGGTTCATTTGAGATTGAACAGTAGAAACATAGGCAATTGGAGAAGAAGAATGTCAGGGAGAAAGAAAACATGGGTTCGTTTAATATCCAATTTCCGAGACGTCAATCCTTTTACAAATTACAGGTCATTTCCACCACGTCTCAACCTGAAGCTCATCTCATTTTCCATCCTTTCTCTTTTTCTCTCTCCTTTTCGCTCTTATGCAAACGCTGTCACATTGGAGCTTGACAACGATTACGAATTCGCGACTTTGTCGCGCTTAACGACATCCCATGCACACCATGTGACACGCGCATTCTATTCTTGCAATCTTGTCTGGATGGGCAGAGATAAAAATTAAAGTTCATTGTAATGAAAAACGATTGTCTGCACTTCTTCAATATATGGAAGAAGCCCATATTAGACAAAAGTTTTCAGACCGATTTTTATTTTTCGATTTTAGAAGATTATGAATATTACAAATTGTTGGAAAAATCCGGCTCTTGATAAAAACGTTGGGGATTTGAGATAATTGAGAATTTAAAAATAAATGTGATAAAAAAATTGTTATATATATGGAAAGACCCATTGTTGAAATGACACATAAATTTAATGAGGTTCTCAGTATCAAAATTCAAGTGAAAAAATGGAAGAACGTAAATTGACCATTTTGAAGTGAAATCCGACAATTTAGAATGATCGCTATCACGATTCCGCGCCTGGGGGCTATAGATATAAAAAGAAATTTACCGTTCCTCTTTCACCTTCACTTTTTTCATGTATTTCTCGGCCTTCTATTTAACTAAATATATTCACCGCTCGGCTAGCTTTTAACCGAACGACGTCTATAAATGTGGATGAAGAGGTAGAGGTGGTACTAGTAGGAAGTTGAAGGGGGTACGAGGGGGTTGGTAGCGGTTGAAACGGCTCAGAGTATTCGCGTTTTATGCGGCCAAAACCGTCGGAGATCCGTAAGAGATAGCCGAGGATAAAGCATTATTGCGTATAAAGATCTGCACTGTGTGTGCGCAATTAAACCTCGAGGGTTTTGGATGGAGGGGGTGGGTGGAGGGCGAAGGGCGAAGCTTAATCGAAAGGGGGAAAAGCGATAGCTATAGGCTAAGATAACAAATCATCGACATTTTTCAAAATAACGAGTGTTACATTCCTGCCTTAGAATCAACCGAAATGTGATAAAAAGTTTTAACACGGATGTCGATTTTAAAATGGAGAACTTGCAACTATTTTTGTTACCTGGACATAAGACATAATTTCATGATTACGACTGATTCGCAATGAGCGAATGCGGCGAGGCTTGATTACAGGACGTTCATTTTAAGGCAGAATAATCAGTAATTTGGAAAAATCGAGAATTTTAGGAACGTGTGTTGAGAGACGGAGAGGCTGTCTGGAGATAGCGAGCTCATTTATACCTGGGACGTGCCTGCGAAGTAAAACTGTTGAAAAATGATATCCGAACGTCCCCTACCCGGCAGTTTCATCCCCATTCTCATTCGCTATTCCTGCCCTATCCTCCATTTCGTGCTTTTCACCGTAGGAAATGCAATTTTTTAATACACATTATGCGCGTATTTATATCACGGACCGAGTTTACTTGGTTCTTTTGCATTCGTTGCGATTAATTATTCAATCATTTTTCAGTGTGACCTATTGTACAACTCCCGCTATAAAACCTCTATTCTGTGATTATATTTTACTGAGAAAATGCAATACTCCAGAAATACATTTTTTTTTTAATGATGACGCGTATTGAAATTTTTAATTAAGAGAATTGCTTTTCCTCATATTAAAACAATTATTATACTTTATGGACTGATAAAAATATCATTTGTAAGTAGAAAGAAAAGTATGGCGTCAGACATTCTCATGGAAAGTGACTTACTTAAAATTTACTCTAAAGAGGGCAGATAAATTGAATCGTGATTGAAATTCCAATTGCCTTCTCTCCATTTTTAAAAAGACTTAATGGCTACTGGTAGCAGAGGACGTGCCGTAAGTTTCAAGTGGTCCTTGAAAAGTGACGTTATACCAATTTTAAGTATTCAGTCCGTCTGACCAGGAGGATTTTACTCGGAGGAAACGGAGCATGAGGGGGTGTGGGTTTGAGCGGCTGAATTCCGAGGTAAAAAGAACTGGACGAAGGTTAGATTAATGGTTGAGAAATGCAAATTGTCCGGGTAACCCCTGGAGCAGAGGTGGACGGTGGAGGAGTTGGGAGGTCCTAGTGGGTGGATAACGGTGTCTCACCCGCTTACCAGCCAGCAAAAACCCCTTAGAAATATATCGTAGGTCATTTCCCTTGCTAAACTCGAGAAAAAAAATTGCAGCGAACCCGGGAACCAGTTTCCGTTCCTCTTCCTCGTTACCACCCAGCGACCCCTTGTGGCATCCCGAGACACCAACACCCCCTGGACGACCAAATACCCCGAGATGTAACATGGCAAGCCATATGTATCTGCACACACGGTGTTACCAAACCAACTTTTGTGGTTCGAGAATATATATGTCATGCACATACAACATCGCAATTGACGCTTTTTAATTATTCAGTATCTTTCATTTTTGGCGTAAACTGCTGTTAAAAATTTATGTTGTCCTCTAATACAGCGACATAAGTTATGAGTCACAATACATGATATTGTAGTTTTTCAATGCAGGCATTTATTTTGGCATATGTGCCTCATATAATTCTTATAACTCAAGAACATGTTCTCCAAATGATCTTCGGGAGAAAATATTTATCTACTTATAAATTGAGTCTATCAATATGAAAAAGGTTGAGTTTAACTAAGTAAGCGCCGAAGTAATTGGTCTTTGATGAATACACATGATTGGGTAACAAGGTTTATGCGTGGCAAAGGCAGAAAAATGGCTGCAAATTTGTCGGAGGAGCGACTAGCCGTTGAACTGCACAAACATAAGAGCCGCAAAGGATAGAGGAGGAAGCGCCAGATAATCGACGATAGTTTATTTTTGCGGATGGATTAAGCGCCTCCGATTTATCGACCGGATCCAATTGAATACACACCGATTCATTCGCTTTGTTCATCGTCCTGCTTGATTCTCGATTCCACATATTAAAACCCCGATCTGTATTATCTTCGTGGCAGAATCGAGAGAAGAAGTCATAATATTGAGCAAACGTTGTTTTAACTGGAGTGGAACAGTTTTATTTACCAAGTAACCCTGCATTTTTATTACTGAAATTTTTAGTAATCGTCCAATAAACTACTGAAACTTTCAGAGACTTTTCATTGATCTCCAGTAGATTTTTCACTGATTAAAATCGTGAGAAAAAGAATCACTGAGAATCAATGGAATTTGATTGGGAATCAGAGAAATTTCACTGATTTTTCACTGATTCAAGTTTAGAGAGTTGCAATCTTTTGAATTATTTTCAAATACTTTAAAAGAAACTGTAAAATCCCGCCAAATGCGTAGTAATTCCTTAAAATCCCTTAAACTTTTCTTGAAATCTTGTGAAAATCTTGAAACTGTTTGAACTCTTTAAAAATGCCCTGAATTTCCTTAAAATCTTAAAATCTTTCTAAGTCTTTTGAAAACCCATCAAATCTTTAGTAATAGAAATTCTTTAAAATCTCGTAAAATCTCTTGAAATTTTTTTTTTTTTGAAGTGTTTTTAAAATCATTTACAATCCCTTAAAATCATTTAGTTTTTCTTAAATCCTTTAAAATCTCTTAAAAATATCGTGAAATCTTTTGAAAATGCTGAATCTGTTTTGAATTCTTTACAAATCCTTTGAAATCACTTAAAATCTTCTATATTCTTTTAAAAACCCTTCAAATTGTTTGAAATCATTAAGAAGCTCTTGATATTTCTTAAATCACTTAAAATCACTTAAAGTATCTTGAAATCTTTTAAATCTCTGATTAAAAATGTTTCGAAATCTTACAATAATCCTGAAACTCTTTTGACATCTCTCATCTATGTCCAGAAATTTCGTTGGAGAAATTTAGTAGACACCCTGTAAGGTGTCTTAATTCAAGATAATCGTTTTCTCGACTTTGCATTTTCACATTTTGGATAGAACCTAAGTTTATTCGATGGATAGAGATTATAGTACCGCTTTTATAGCAGATTAGCTATACTTAATTGTGATGAAATGCTCAAACGCATCAGTCGCGCTTGGCATTGGTACCGTGTAGATATTGGTGAACGTGATGGTGGTGCATGTGTCCACACGTTTTTGCACTTTTACGTGCACAAGGTGGCACTCGACTTGACGCATACTGATACCCAGGAAAATGTATAAAACGAGTGGAGAGCGCTTTATCCAATCTGGTGCTAGCATTGGGCGACCATCCAGCAGTGGTAGCCGCATTTCTCTGCAATAACGGGCCAGTATTTTGCAATTAGCACATTCCTTAATCCAGGAAACTGCTAAACATTTTCGCAGGGCGTAGCTTTTGTTAGTGCCTGGAGGCTCGGTACTTTGGTGACTCTCGGCTGGCAACGATTCCAGCTAACATTTATGTACGCATCTGTTTCGTACTTACGTGCACATGTATATACTTAAATTTGCGCGTTCACTGAAATTAATGTACGTACTGAAATTCAAATAAGTTCTGAAATGCATGCATGTGGTAGTAGTTGCATATTTGCGTGTGTTGGTAGTTGTTACGAGTGTAAATCCCCGATGAAGTTAATGTGGTGTGGGAGCTAGAGGTGGCTTGACAAAGAAAAAAATGGGAGATGGGGGAATGGAGCAGAAAGCGAAGAAAAAAGAGAAGAAGGGGTTGAGAGAAGCTGGGTACACTTATTTTCATTCGTGGTACCTCAGTCGGAAGAGAGTCCTGCGGGAGGACCTCGCAGTCTCATTTGTTACCCTTAATGTCCTGCTACTGCTGCCTCGCCCTCTGCGACCTCTCCACCGTGGTCGGTAGATCTTATGCCGGGATAGGGTGCGGGCACACTCCAGAAATAATCCAGAAATTATGGGAAATCCTATCGAGCAACTCGGCTGCTATGATTCACACCGCGCTGCTCTCGGGAAGTAATAATGGAGAACGTATCGCTTTCTCCTTCATAAACAGTCGACGCTCTATGAGTTTGCTCATTTACTTTTGCGCAACTCGTTTTCAATTGGCTCGATCGCTTCACTCTTACAGTCACGAGGTTCGCAAAGTGCAAACCAACTCGATCCAAATCATAACTTTAGCTATTTCTCATCTGCAGTGGCGTTAACCGGAGACACTTTATCTGGCTCTCGTTCCTTTATTGAACTTCGCTTCAACACTGAGTGCAGATTGAGATTGATAGTAGAAAACTTTATACTTTAGGAAATTGTTTTCATAAAGAGAGTTGGAACGTTCTTTCCATGAACGTAAATTCACCCTCACTTTTTTCCTTATTTGGCTCATTTCTGAACTCTTGAGTAATTAAATGTATTTATCAGAGCTTGTTTCATTCTTTAAATTCGAATTTCGTAATTGTAGGGTTTCATCTTCGGAGAATCCCATAACATCAATTGCCGAAGGAGCAAACTAGAATCCCTCCCATTTAATTCAGGCCTGATTGACTGTCCTGTCTCTTTCATGTAGCCTAAAATATTGACGCCTATCCTAAAAGTGGCACATGTTTGAGAGAGATGGGAACAACAGCCTTGTGGACTGAAATAGGTTCATCAGAGGTGATACTCTCCACAATATGCCCACGTAATGACGTTCCTTTGATACGCTGAAGTGTACACATAGAGAAATGGAAAAAATTCATGGATCAGTTTATTAATTATATTATCTGTCACAACCACAAATGCCTCGTACTCTCTACTGACGGTGAAGAAGGTATTCACTCGAACTACTCCAATCTCATGCATTATTCTTGGAAACGTTTGCAGAATTAAGTGATTTGAATTTGAATTAAGTGATTAATTTGGACAAGGGATTTAAATTCCACGTAAAAAAGAACGTGCTTTCTAAATCTGAGTCAGCGGAACTTCGATGATTCTCACCTGTAAATATGCCACTAATTCAATCAACGTACAGACGCTGATGAATAAATGAATAATTACTCATGTTGGAAATGAGCAGCAAAAGCTGTATGTTGGTACCTTGAAGACAAAGGGTTCGAAGTCGTTGATAGTCCATATGTTATCAGCATCTGTAGTTGAAATTATCATCAACAGTTTGGAGTTAGGACCAGGCAGTTTGGTTTCCGGTGGAAAGGAAGAGAAGGAGAACGAGCGTGGCGGTGGTTCGCTAATATGAATGTCCTGTCAGAGGCAGCGGCTCCTTGCCAAGAACGTACTGGTTGCTAATATGCCTGGTTGAAGGGAATATTTACGAGGGTGAAAAAAAATATCGTCGGTACGTTAAACAGGAGTTTGGGGGGGAGGATGTAGGAGGGAAGCAGAGCTTTCAAAGTGTTTGGAATCTAGTGGGTTGTAGGGAAGGCGAGAATTGATTTTTGCCCCTTCAATTGGTGTCTGTCTCAGATCCACTCTCACTCTTTAGGAGTGACTCGCATATATATTTATATGTTTAGTACCACGGTGCGTGCGGGAGTTTGTAGTTTATCGATTCTCCATCTCTCTACCCTCCGACGCGTCGATGCTGGAAGGTCGAATAAAGGGCGAGAAGGATGTTTCGACGACGAGGGTCCGTTTGCTTGGAAAGGGGCTGCTTCTTTGGATGGGAGAAGGGCACTGATGCTCGAGGATTGGTCAGGGCGCCGCGAGAACACGTAGGAACGAGCGTCTGTTTGGTTGTCAGTGGAGGCGAATTTAACGAGAATGTTGTGTGGTTCTCTGCCTCTCTTTTCCTTCTTTCATCCCACCCACTGAATTCTCTCTTTATCTCTTGACGTAATTGAAAATTGTTTAGGTTATTGGCTCAATGCCCGGTGGATTGACGGGAAGGATTGCGTTCACTCAAGTATAGAGGTTTCAAAAGGTGAAATCGAACAATACCACTGATTTAGGCGTTCCATCTGATTTATTCGGTATACGAGCATATAAGAGTACCTTTACGTAAATATTATTTTCCCATTTCTTTCATGTATCCCGGACAATGACGATCAGTCCTCTACATTCGCTGAATGGTCTAGTAAACATAAAACATTTTTAGCTTGATAAAAGTATAAAAGTTCCTGAAATTAATTTAAAACTTTAGAACACTTTATTAGCCTTCTAACATGCAAAACTCTCCGATAATTACTCTGAAACTAATTAATTCTAAACAGGTTCGAGGGAGTTTTTACAAAAATAGTAATTAAAAAACAGGAAGGCAAAAAGAAGAAAGGGCTTCCGATTTTCGGTCGAACAAGCTCGGCTTTTTATGTAAATTTTACGAGGTAACGGAAGAAGACCTAATTTTTTTCGCAAGGGCGGTTCCGCGCCGCCATTTTGTGCTGATAGAAGGGTCCTCGGGAGGCTCTGAATTTACTCTAATTACTTTCCCCTGGTATTACGCCTTGCAAAAAATTTTATCGAAAATAACAACTCGCTTCGTCGAATTCAAAATTAATTTTTGTTTGTGACCCTCTGATTTATATTATATAGTGGTAGCCTTTGCGAATGCTGAGTAAATTAGGAGGTAATTATACCAGCAATCATTCTCGCTACGAATGACAACCCTTGTCTCGATTTTTCACTTTTTGATGATATTTTCAATTTCATTTGTTTCACTATGAATTTAAGTATCTTTATTGAAATTATATATTTATTAAATTAAATTTGCTTTCAGTTATTTGCCTGAAAAGTTATGTTAGCCGTTTTTCAACGAAGTTAGGCACTCGTAATGATATGACTAAATTATCACATTTTTGAATAATTTTCCAAATTTTTCTCTCTTGAAATATTTTCTGTAATGAAAGTTTAATAAAAATCTAAAATATTAGGAGCTTAATTATAGATATATGTAGTTTCAAGCTTCCGGAAAAGCAAAAATGTTTTCTTGTCTCTGTTTTTCTTGGAATAGTGTGTATAATTTTTAGTTTTAAAGGAATGTTTGTCTTTTTCAACTTTAAATGGAAGTTTAATAATTTGTTTTCGACTGTAAGATAAAAAAATTGAAAAATAACAAAAGATTCGTTGAAATATGAAGCAAAACTGAAACAACATATTTTGCAGTTTTTTTTTATTTTTTTTTTTTGAAAATATTAATAAAATATTTATATTTTCGATCGACATAAGTAATTCTCCAAATTATGGATTCTAAGTTTTAATGGAAAATTGTCAAATAAACTAACTAATTTTTATTTTTATATGTTTTTTTTTGAATTGATGCATGACAAAACATGTACTCTGCACTCTAAACGTTATTATTTTCAGATTTTGATGAATCTTTTAGAAATTTTTATTAGTGATTTATATGCAAAAGTATATTATTATAGTTCCTGATTAACTTTTGTAATTTTCCTTTCAATCAATTTGTGAATTATCGTATCGAGAAGTCGAGAGCGTACGCAAAAGGGTGAATCGCGCGCCGTCGGACGGAAGCTGTAGACGAAGACACGCCATTTTGTCGCTTCTTTTATCTTTTTTTACATGAAAACTCACAAAATATTCTAATTTTTTGGAAAATTAATCTGAAGATAATGATACCAATCATTCATCCTATCTTATTCCATTTGTAGTATTTTATTCCAAGCTTTTTGACTTGATATTCCTCTTAGTTGATCTTTTTATTTAAAAAAATTTTGTTGATATGTTTTCCTCATTTCATCAGCTCGTCAAAATAGACAAGTTGAAGTAAATATTGTTTATTGTAATTTTTATCTACATTTTTATATAAGAACGTCCTTCGTTTTCCTTCATATGCTTACACAGCAGATATTAAGTCTCCAGATTGAATGAATATGTTATAGTAAAATAATAATTATAAGTAAATTACTTCGGTCAAAAGAAAATGTAATAAAATAATTTCATTTCAATCACATTTTTTTTATGCGCGCACTAATAAGTTAAAGGAATGTTTTGTTTCGTAGCAAGATTTTTACATTAAGAGAATGCAATTCCAAAAGCTTGTAAATAAAAATCATATTTTTTACATTCCAAGTGGAATTTTTTACATTACTATCCATACAGGATAGTGGAGAAAAGAATTTTCCACATTTCTTATGTGATGAGAATATATTTGTTCGCGTTGAAAATATTTGCAAATTTTCACGAGTAAGACATAAAATGCGTAGAAATTGTTATCACAGAACAAAAGGGTTGTAAACTTTTATTTAAAAAATTCTGCATAAAGAGAGCGAAAAGTGATATTGAAAATTAAGAATTCTGTACTATAGATATTAAAATATAGATAATAATATAACATATATTTGTCCCCTATTTTGTTTCTTTCAAAAAGGAAGATTGTTTATCAAAAAAAATGATTCTCTTCTCGTTATTTTCACCTTTTTTCATGAAAAGAATCACAAAAGCTAAACCAGGGGAAGCTTCTTCTGGTTTCGAGTTAAAGGGCTTTAGGGAGATGGGTTTGGACTAATTCGCAAAAATTTAAAGTACAAAAGGGTGCAGCCTCTAATCCTTGAGAAAATGAGGCCTGGTGGTTGGACACTAGAGAATTTTTGGTTCCCAGAAGCCTATCGGGGGGTGTTGAGTGGACAGAGGAGACGTGAAAGTCGAGTTCTTGGGCAGAGCTCCGTATAATAAGCATTACTTGTTCGCCATAATCCTGATCAGGATTCTGTGTGCTTGCAACTCGCCTTTGTGAATAGCAGAATGTTTCTTCCTTTGTTTACAGAAACGCTTCTACACTTCTCTTTTCGCAGAGAGAGTACGGCCAAACGACGAATGCTAAATGCTAAATGATCTTCTCTCACATTCGCCTCGCTGTAACGGCGTCTCTGATAGGCCGCTGGGAAGCCCCTCGGAAGATGGCTGCTTCCATTGTAAAACCAGGCTTGGTAGGCAGAGGGCATATACTTTGAAATATTATACCTACGGCCATATCGCCGGTTACGTCCGGCAACAACAATGCGAGATATCGCGCGCAGAACGCGACTATCCCTCCACCCTCCTTGCCTTTGTCGGCGATTTTTTCGGATGTATAATTTTAATTAATTCGTTGGCGACATTCGCTCGGCGCCAACCTTCGCCCTGAATAGCGCCATCCAAAGGAATCTGCTGGATGAAGGACATGCGCTCAGGATCAAGGGTCAGATTACCTCTTCCGCGGCCATTTTAACGAACCTTCGGGTTTTGAAACCGCCGTTCTCTTCACAAGAAATGAGAATGTCAAGCAACTATAATTAACAACGGAGGGGGTACGACTCGTAATTTAGATTGTTTTGCTTCCACACTGTTTTATTATTGCACATGCGCTTTACAACGAGTCACATCTGTCTCTGAAGATTGGCTCGAATAACAGAATTTGCCTTAGAGAATGTGATTTTCATATAGATAATGCGCGTCGAAATTAGATGTAATTTGTGTGAGAAATTAGCTTTGCTTTTTGCAATCAGTCTTTTTTCTTTTTATGTTTTATATTTGTATTGCTGTAGGGAAAAGTCCTGTGACGCTGGCCTAGCTGAGGATAATCAGAAATTATATCTTTTTGTAGAGTATATATATATAATTAGTTTCGAAATATCATAAGTTATACTTTTTAATTTCAAGAAAACATTTTTTAGTAATTTTGTACACAGAAAATAAAGTAGAAAACATTTTTTAAATTATATTAGGGTTTTTCGTGAATCTCTGTTTTCAATTTTGAGGAGAATGCGGAACCGATGCAAGGTCAATAACAGAGATGTGCAGTGTGCCGTGTGCACCTCGCGCTATTGTAAATAAAATCGGTCATTCTCGAATCTGCTCGATACTTCAGAGATAAATTTGCAAATCCTCCCCAGGAACAACATCGCTTGCATCACAATATTTATTGCTCTCTAAATCTGAATTAGTAAGATTTGATTGATTCAAATAGTGCCAACACAATGTGGACGATAAAATTTTCATGGCACTTTTATGTCTCGTTGGGTCCAAGGTTGGTGATCCTGTCTAATCAATAGAAATTTAAAGCAATATTTTAATGCTATAATTTAGATTTTGGTACCCAAGATGTCACTTGATATAAACCGTTCTGCTGAATTTTAATTAATTATTGCAAAAAGTCGGAGGGACAGAAGGTTCGTACGACGTTTATGGTTGACGGATCTACAACCCGTGCTTTGTTTTAGGTATAATTAAAAACACCGCCTGCGCTGGCGCACCCGAAAGCTAGTTTAAACAACGTGATAACAATGTTAAGTAATTAATTAGACTGCGCATATTAAATACTGTACTTAAAGCTAACTTTTAAAGTATTCATTTTATATTGGTTTTTGCAAGATTTTGCAAATATAATTTTTGCTAAAATTAGATGTTGAGTATTCAGGTATTTTAATTTCAAGAAAATCGAGCCCTTTTACTGTTTAAACAGTAATCACATTATTACAGTTAACCAGAATAAAAACTTTGTTAGTGAAATTGGTTGCTCGGCTTAAGATAAAAATATAAATCTACAATTTTGAAATGTGGACGAGCTTCCAACGGGCAACGCTACGTCGATTAATCAAACCGTAGAAAAATTGGAAAAGGAAGCTATTGATAGCCGGCGAGGTATAAAAAATAAATGAAATTCAATGTCCGTTCCCGAAGTCTGTAGCTAATAAGCTAAAATTTGTCAAACTGCCGACGAACTCTATATATTATAGTGGTGAACTTTATTACTTGAATACCCGACAGCTGAATACCTTGGAAATCTTAAACACGTATAAAGTGAGTTCAAAGAGTCTTTTTCATTTTTCGAATGAATGCTTTTCATTTATATCTTCCATTAAAATGCTTTTATGTTATTTCTTTAGCCTCAATCATTTTAGAACTTACTTTTACTAAAAATATGTGCTTCACAAGAAATAAGCACAAAGCATAAATAAAAGGCCGAAATAGACAAAAATTATATTGTATAATTGAATTAATTTGTTATAATTAGTACCTACTATCATTTGTTAAGGATGAATATCAAAATTTTATAAGTTAATAAAAAGATAGGTTTCGATATACCGTTAATAGATTTAGAAAATTTCTAGGTTTCATTAGAAAATATACCGAATTTCATGAAAAATTGAGATAATACGACGGTGCGTCATTCTTCGACGGCCATTGCTACGCGGCGTCGCGACGTCCGACGGAACGCTTTTTTTCACGAGTGGGCGTGTCGTCGGAAAAAAAACACGAAAAAATACAAAGCACATATTATAAAATATAATTAATTAATGAAATTGCATAATAAGCCGCACATAATTAAGTACATTTAAATTTGCAAATTTTTCACAAGAAAACAAGGACAAATATAAATAATAAATTTTGTTGGACTATTATTTAACGGTAATTACAAGAAATTATATTATTATCAAGAACTACAGTGCATTTGAAATATATTTTACCTTTTATATTTTGGATTATTCCTTGGATAATGCCGTCGGATTGTGAGCTGGTGAACAGATTTATATCATAAAATTATAGCATTTCATAAAAATATATTGCGGACCTCGGAAACTAAGTTGGACATAATAATTCTCGATTATTACAGAAGCAAAGTCAAATTACTCGAAATTTCAGATGCTGGGAATTAAATAGTAGTCGAGAGAAATTCAGGCACATCACAATTAAAAAAAAAAATGTTTCTCTCGTGTAAATCCTACAGATTTGATTAATTTTTTAATTGAAGTCAAAGTGTTAGTGACGAGAAAGCGAAAATAAGTCCAAACATTCTGCATATAAAAAAATATTTCTTTTCTCATTTATTTTTTATATTGCGCGTGATTCAGAGATGTAATCAAAATCTTTTAGAAGATACTGTTAAAATTATATTGAATAATAGACGTGAATATATGTATAGAAAACAAATATTATATAAGCAAATATAGAATTCAAAACTTTCGTTCTGTTGTCGAAAAAATTTCCGGATATACGTGTGCACACATTTCTTGTTGAGAATATTGGTGAAATCAAGCGCTTTTTTATCGTAAAAGATTTAATGGATTTCCTAGCTAGGATTTCATTGCTCGCTTTCTACATCAGGTTAAAAATACATGGGACTTATTTAAAATATCAATATTTGGTAAGCAGCGTAGTGTGTAGAGAATTCGCGACGCCATGAAATCCTAAAAATTTGGTGATTTCAACCGACGCGACGGTGGGCGTAGGACGGTGTCGTTTGTACGCTTCTTTCTCGAGTTTTCCGCCCAGAGATAAAAATATGCTTAACATGGGCAAGAAAAAAATCAACTTTTAGGAATTTTAGATTATAATTTTAAGAAATTCTCTCATTCAAACAACTCTGACTATTTGTTTACACAATTTAAGGTAGTCAAAGAAGCGAATGAAACTAATTTCATATGTTAAAACGAAAATAATTTGTGTTTTAAAGTGTTTTATGCAGATTAAAAATTCTCTCATTTTCCTATTAGGAGAAAACCATTACAAAAAAAATTGTTTCCTGAAATAAACTCGTTATAAGTATACATTTTGAGTAAATGAATTTGATGGTACAACAAAATTACGAATATAGCAATTCCCTCTATAATATAAAATATTCTCTTTTTATAGTTTTCCTCCTGTAGACTCGGAATATTCTTTTTTCACGTTTTTAATGGAAATTTTTATACGCCACCACTATTTGTAATTTATATTCTTTTAATCCCTCATGTTGTTTATTATCTCTGCTAGTGTGGTCTGAATTGATGAAATTATAAAAATTGAGTACAAGAAGAAACGGTCTACGCTTCTTGTCATAAAAATACTTTCTTATTTTGTAATCATGCTTAGAAAAATGTCAATTTAAAGCTATTACCGATTTTTAAACTGGGTCTGCGGTGGAAAAGCAACAAGCTTTAAAACACATTAAATGAACTCGAATTTAATTCCATCCATGCAACATGTATATTTATTTTCATTGTTTACAGAGCGATTAATAATGAAAAGCGTAAACGAAAATGAATTATGTAAACGTGACATTTATTTACAACAGCTGTTGCAAGTGTGAATCCATAATAGTCATGTTGGTTAGTATTAAGCTTTATTCAGTTTCGGTCGAAATTGAAAGTGAAATGGTGCTTTCGATAGAAAAAAAGAGACGCTGGGACAGGGGGTGGTGGAATAAGGACACTCGATGTTGCATTGTTTTTTACGCACGGACGTTGATACACTCGTCGAATAAAAATAGGGATTAAAAAACAAGCGTTGGTCGATTTATAAAGAGGACAGAGAGACGATCGCGCTACAATTATTATCCTTTTTTTTCCCTGTGCCACTTTCAAAATGTAGGTGAATTTTATCCATCTCGGACAATTTTTTCATGGTTCCGCTTTAATTCTTTGATTATTCACTGACGTGCTTTCCGTGTCGGTATTATTTAGTCATTTTTTTATTTAACAGTAATCGCGACCGTAATATTTTTTTTCCACGCTCATACGATTTGATAAGATCGGGTATATGATGCAAGGGCGGATGTATATAGTTTTATTATCGACGTAAAATCACTTGACGCGCACGGAAAAAATTGATGACACGTTATTCTGCTTTCGAGTCATAACTAAAATCCCGCTGAGCGAGCGAAAAAACAAAAAGGAGAGACGAAAAAAAATTGGATTTGAAAATATGATCCTCTGCATCGATCTGTTATTTATTTCATTAAAACTTCTGCAAAAATCACTTGTTGCAGCGGATAGAAAATTATGACTTCAGCCGGGTGGAAAATATATTTTCGCCACATAATTTTCAGTTTGTAATTGTAGTTTATGTATTTCACATAATTTATCTTTTATTAGTTCGTCACATTAAAATTTCTTACACTTGAGTTTAATATAAAAATGAGATTATCTATTTTTTTTTTTTTTGGTCATAATAAACGAATAAAGATATGTAATTGACAAATATTTTCATCACACTTGGCACTAATTGTCGGAGCAAAAGGAAAGGTCGCACTATCGTGACCGGCGGGTCAAGTCAACTGGGGTCCTCTTGTGTCGAAGGTCGCATCGTGGGACCCAAGACTGTCCTGATGGGCCTAACCAATGAGGAGCCTCGAGTAGAACGAGTTCGGCTGTACATGATACACGGGGTTTGCATAAATCCTTCGCCTTCTGCATGAGCTCTCCTAAGATTATTTCCATAAAGGTGAACTCAGAGAGGAAAGGGAGCAACCTCATGTTTGTTTAAGACGAAAATTTCACTTTATTGCGATCCCTCATTTTCCTGGGGAGTATATTACTCTTTATTAATATTTACTTTGCAAACATTTTATTTTTCATCTTAGGTATATTTTCTTTTAGAGGGCTTTTCAGATGAAAATATTCATGATTTTAATATCATGTTCTATAGAGTGGAAAACGGCTAGATTTTTAAATGAGAAACTCAATTTTCCTTTCTAATTAATTATTGCTTCTTGGATGAATTCATTAAATTCTTTTAAACATTGAAAATTACAGATATCGAATCGATATATTGATAAACGTTTTTTCTTGGAGCTTCAACTTAACGATATTTGATATTTGCTGGGTCTAATGAATTGAGGATGAAAAAGTGCTTTCGATTTTCCGCTGATATTTCTTTCTCTCCTGATAAATTTCTATCAACAAGATTAATAATATATATGTTAGTATAACTTGAAGTGGATTGAATTAGACGGAATTTTTAATTTTGGCGACACTCGTTATTTTTAAATAATGTAAAAGAATGAAAAATATTTATATAATATGATCTTCAATCTCGACTTCAATTTAAAATTTCTAGATATTTTAGGAAATTGAATCAGACAGTTCTTATGTGACTACATATGGCAAATAACATTTATAACTCGATAAAGTTAAAATGTATTTTGAATATTTGTGAGATTGCGCCAAAACGATCGGCTGTACGAGTTTGGTTTTGGGTTTTTTTTATTGTTTACACATTCATACAGCTCGCTAGAGTACAGTAGTTACAAGGTATATGGACTGCTCGGATTACGTACGCGATTGCAATAAATGGACAAAAATAAAATATACACATGATAGAAAAACTGTTTTAATAACCAGAAAGCTTTTTGAATTTTAGAACAAAGTGGGTAATTTTACACCATTTTCTCTTAGAACTTCATGGTTTCAGCTAATGGTACTCACAATTCTAAAATTTGGTGTCAATATAGTCACAATTAATTAAAATTTGAAATTATTTCAATTGAAATATTATGATTAATTAATAAACTAGAAATATAATATCCAAATCTGGACCCGCTCGGGGCCATACTGAATAATTGTTGTTAGGTATAAATCTCCGGAATAAAAACAGATAAAATTAATTTTCTGCATTGTTAACGTAACTCGAAAGCTTTATTTCTAATGACGAGTGCAATTAATTATCGATGACAAGCAGATGCATCTCTAATTTAATTCACTAGCCATTTTTAACAAGCTTTTATTTTTCCATGTGCTAATCAGATGCAAATAATTTATTAATTTTATACTAAAATATAAATTAAAAAAAAAAACGTAAAAATCCATTCAATGAACTATCTATAAAATGAATTTAATTAAATAAGTTTCCAAGATTTTATTAACTTGAACAAAAGTCAATATTCTTCAGTAAAATCGATTTTACGATACTTTTTCAGTAACAGGGTCAATAATTCCAAGATATTTAAGTTTGGCATAGTTTGAATTGTGAATGAACCGAGTTTAAATCGAATTCAATTAAAAGTTGAACAGCAAATACTAGAGAATTTCGACTATACATAATTAATGATTATGGAAGGTAAATTATAATCTATCAAAGCACTTCAGTTTTTATAACACATCATTTTTCTATATTGTCACTTCCCAACCATTTCGAAAGGTTGACGAGTTTAAATCTTTCCATTGTGACAAATTTAATTATGAATGTAATTTTGGAATATTTCAGCAATTAAACTCATTACTGGAAAATATAGTAAAATATTACTAATTATTTACTGATAAAAATTTTATTTATTTAATTAATTTAACATATTTTAGAACGAGTTTAAATATGTTTTGAAGCAATTCATTTCAGTATAAGGAATATTAAGAGAGTTCTTTAATTCTGAATATATACATATACATAGATATAGAATGAAGGTTCCAAAAGTTGTATTGTCCGATCCTATTCTTCATATTCTATGACCTTTAGAATAGGGCAAAGTGACACTTCTGAAGGTGTCCAGTCACAGGAGGTAAAGGGCCACTGAGTTTTCGTTTGGAGGAAGAGGTACGAAGATAATACGATTAACACCATGCAAAATTGGACCTCTTTGAGTAACGTGATGTTCTAACGGCATCGCATTTGCCACAGAAAAAAGGCCTGTCACCTAAGGTATACATGAATTCACCCAGAAATCGAAGCGGACTCGACTTTGCATCTCAAAAATGAACAAAAACATAGTTAAACAATTTTATTATTATTTTCGGTTAGCCGTGGTCGGAAATTGGGTTTTTATGTCTGGGCCCGATCAGGCCGTGTGTTTCATAACCGGGTTGAAAACCCCCTATCTGGACCCGATCAGGATCACATCAAAATTTCTATATGGATTTTTTCGAATTTATAGATCTTCTGCAAATTCAGTTCCACTTGAAACGCGAGAAGTCATGTATATAAGCACAAAAGCTATTATTCCCTAGATCAATTGAAATTCTGTCAATTGGTTTCTGTCAATTCATTGGTTTCTTGACATGTAGGTTGATGAGGCATCAAGGAAAAAATAACACTCGTATATATGTATAAGTCTTACATAGTGCATGTGCATCTTGAACTTTTCTCTTCCGGAGAATTGAACGATGTGAGAGCGGAAAGAGAATATGCTCATTCAGGTCGACCGGTTTCCCTATATCGGTGTCAATCCACCAATCAATGGTTTATTAACCGCCACGTGAATGAGAGGAAAGAGAGACGAACGGAGGCCGCGGATTCGCTCGTGGAGGGTAGATTGAGAGAGAATTGACAGGAAAAGAGAAGCCGATCGAGACAGAGTGAGAAAGAATAGTCCGTGAGCTATTTGTTTAGACAGAGATGGCCTGAAACACGTGGTCCCGTTGGTACACGCATGCATCGCTCGATTGAGAAAAAAAAATCCGATAGAGAAAGAGGAAGAAAGTGTGAGCGAGCAGTGCTCTGGGAGGGAAAGAGTCACTGGAAAAATTCTTCGCTTTTTTTCTCCCTCACATGCAAGCAGCATTGTTTCAGTGTCCAATGCGAGGGAGAGCTATCGGTTATTGGAAATCTGTATTTTTGTAGGCCATACCTCTTCCGCGTTAACCCCACGCTTCTATAGTGGGTGAATTGCACCAATGGGTCACCTCGTGATCATCTCCATGGTGTAGAGGTCATGGGTCTCTCTCAACATAGAAACGCGCGGTGCAATTCCAATCGTTCGTTAGATGAATGTACTATCACTTTCGTTGATTGTATCCGCCGACAATCTTAATCACTAATGAACTGGGACTCCTTTGCTACTTCATACGTTTAGTTCTTAAGTAAATTTCAAAATTTATGTGTGTCGATACTGATTCTGGTATAAGAATGATTATAGACATTAGTTTCTAAAATTTCTGTAATTTTAATAGATTTCTAATGATTTTAAAGAATTTTAAAAGAATTTTAAAAGAATTCGGATGATTTCCAAGTAATTAAAATATTTTGTTAAGTATTTCAAGGGATTAACATATCTTAAAGTTTCTAAAATCACTTAAAATTCCATTAAATCTTCTAAAATCTTTTAATATTCTAGAAAACCTTCACAATTCTTAAAAAATCTCTTAAAATTCTATGGAATTTTTTAAAATTGGTAAAATCTTTTTAAATTCCGAGAAACCATTACTAAAAACATATGGAAATTAGTTAAAATTCTAGGAAAATCTTCGAAATCTCTTAAAATTCGTTCAAAACTCTTAAAATATAAATAAATATAATCTCTATAAATATAACCATGTTTTACATGTTCATAAATAATTAAATGTGAAAAATGTTGGGAATTCCCTATTTTTTCCGAGGAGGGCCTCGTCAGAACCCCATTTTAAATAGAGTTAAATGGGGCAATTTTTTAAAAATAATATAGATGAGTTTTTAGAACTTTTAAGGGAAGATAAGGAAGAATATTTATATAAACAGATTTTTTAAACTTTTTTTTTGTCTTTTAAAATAGTTACAACAAATTTTACACGTGACTTTTAAAATAAAAATTGAAGATATGATTTGTGGCCTTCATAAATCATCGCAAATTAAGTTAGTAATTTGATAGAATCGGTAATGCTGGATACACTCTTGGTCTATTTAGAGATACTAAAGGTATATCGCTACTATTCTACCAATTTCACAGTAGCACTAGTCTCGAAATAGGTCGTGTCATGTTACCACGGAGATTCATAGGACTAATGGGACACGGTCATTGACAGTGATGGTGTTCACAAAGACTGTACATTCATGATCGCTTTAATATCACGTGTTATTTTCTCCAAATAATCCAACTTAATCCTCCTAAAATAATTAATTCTTTACTCATTTTATAATTAAATTATACTACAATATAAAGCAACAAAAAGCCAAATATTGATCCTGCAGGATCAATATTTAAAAAACTTCAAATAATAATTTTAAAAAAATTTCCATACGAGACAGACATAAAGAAATTAAATTTTCATTCTCTCTGGAATGAAAATTTATGTAAATGGATACTATGTCTTATAATCTCATTCTATTATTATTTCCCTATTTACTTATCGCTCGGAAATAGTTTCGTTTCATCGTCAGAGAATTTTGTTGACAATATACCTACGATTCCTTATCATTTTCCTGATAAACTCCCTGATAAGCTGATAACTTAATCTTCATGATCCGTTTTGCCAATTAATTCTGGTCAGAAAAATGTTGGTATGCTTGTTTAAATAAATAAAAAAGAGATTTCATTGTGATGTCAAACCTAAAGTTCCCACGATTCCAAAAAAAACAAGAAATTAATTTGATTGAGGGTTTCTGGTTCTTTGTTATTGTAGCCTTGAACTAATCAATCAAGGTCGCATCTTTGAGACACTATTATCAGTTTCAAGGCTAGTATGTCGAACACGTTGAAGCCACATTCCAGATTGGATCACCCAGTTGTTCCCAGTATGTACTATTTGGCTGCTTGTGTGTAGCCAGTACAGTAGCAATGTCCCACCGATGGATTGGGGGTCGACGCTCGTTAATTTGGTACAGTGTCAAGGTCAAAACTCTCACGCGCATCATCGCATTATCATCGATTATCGAACATATCTCGCTACCAAAAGAGGACTCAGTCTGGATTCCAGTAATAGGACAATAATATGGTTATTATAGGGTCGTCAACCTCAATTCAGTCCATGAAACAACATATCCAAACTTTTTTCATTCTTTTTTGCCATTCAATAGGAATACTTTTTTACTTTCAGGATTTTATCTCGATAGCTTGAGAAATTATATATCTCTGTAGTATTTTCTTTAACCTTCGATTTTCTACTAAAAATTACACTTTCAAATGAAGAACTTTTTATATTATTTACAGAACGCTGATGCCACATGTGATGTTTGCTCGATACTTCTGATGCATTTATATGGAAGAAGGTAAGAGAATTTTGCATAACAGTCGAGACGCGCTAATTTTCCTGAAAATTTAAATTTAAGCTCCAGCAGTATTAGTAAAATATTTTTATATTTGAACCAACCGGGGCCCCAGAAAAATTTCTATATGGGAATCAGAATTGCGAAAATTTAAAAAAAGAATTAAGATGCCACACATATACCATCAGTATTTAGTATGGAATGTATATAATCAATCTTTCTGTAATATTATCTAACATCGTACATAACCGGTACAATAAAATTCATATTGTGCGCAATAATTCCGACATACTTCGACAATTGACGTAAAGAACTTATCCCGAATCGAATATCGATTTTCCTTCCATCTATAAATCGACGAGAGATGCACATGCATTTCTGACGTCACTTTTCGAATTAATTTATACCCTGGTCGATCTCTCATTGAATTACGAAGCCGACATTCGCGGTAAATGAGACGAGAGAAAAATATGTATGCATATATATACATATACATGTATATAGAAAGAGGATATAATTCATTTATAGGATATCGACAAAGATGTCTCTCTTTTGCTAGAAATATGAAAAAAGTGACCTAGCCAGGTATCATCGATTCCAAATAAACGGAATCTTTTGGTGTGGCAGATTGAAAATGAAAGTATAGAAACTATAGTCGGATATGAGCAGACGGACAATAACCAATCATGTGCAATTAACCTGTGACACCATGACACCTAAATACTCCGGTATCTACATAGTGGTTATGTTCCCATTATGTGGCCGTATCGACATGTGTTTCATGTGCTACGCCGTGCCACGCCACGCCACGCCGGTACCACACTTCTGTATTGTGATACGCGAATCTGTCTGCGTGTATTCAGAATATGCTGATGTGTGAGTGACACCCATGTACACATATGTGCATAGGATACATCGATACATACGCCCGATACACGATTACCTAATAGGCCTATAACGTGTGCACGCCTTTGCAACCTATATCGTCGCTTGTGGATTGGATTTATCTTGACATCATTGCTTCACGTCAGACACAACATGGAAACTGAATTACAGACGTCGTTAATAACAATCATTGTTACAATGAACTGCGACCAATCTCCAGCAGATGATTTCATTTTTAACGGTCTGTAAACCTAGCTAATTGGACTGAAGTTTCAGACATCTAGACTGATGATTTTTTTTTTATATTTATGGGAATAAAAATATCAAAAATAAGTTTGAGCGCGCCTAGGGCGAGTGATTTGGTCGTCGTGCTTCGCTCTCCATTTTATATATTTTTCGTATTTAATTTGATAAATTACGTAATTAAAAAGAGTTAAGGAAGAATTTGTCGATCTTTACCCGTGCAGAAATTGTCGCAATTAGCCCTGTTTAAAATAGGGTTCTGACGAGGTCTTAGTCGACATTTCTATTTTCGATAAAAATAATTTAATATTATTGGAAGTTCTTTTACAATCTTTAAAAAATTTTCAATATCATTTAAAATCCTTTGAAAAAATTAACAAAATGTGTAAATTAATTTAAAATCTTGGAACTCCCCTGAATTGATGAATTCTTTACACATTCTTTAAAGTAACTTGAAATCTATTTATATCGCTTTAAATTCTCCTGAAATCCTTTAGGAAATCTTGATTTCTTTGAAATCTTGTGAAAGCTCTGGAAAATCCTTACATTTTTGGGAAATTCTTTTAAATTCCCTAGATTTACTTATTGTTTCTGTATAATTAATACCTCTTTTTGTAATAGAACTTTTTAAATAAAATTAAATAGTTTAATAATCATATATTGCAAATAATAAATCCGCAGAATAGTTTTTGGTGTATTGACCAGTTTTTCCTAGATGTGGTATTTACTAGGGCCTTTTTTGGGTAAAATGGCAAGGCCCTGGCCAGTTTTCCTTAAGTAGGGCAATATTCTGTCAAAGCGTTACAAGCCTTGTGTGGGCCTTGCCAGTTAAGCTGGTTAGAGCCACACCAGAGTTAGGGAAAACTGACCAGGACCCTGTCAGAACCCCATAAAAATTTCTGCACGGGTGTTTCTGGCGTTTTTTTGGGCTCACAATTTGAATTTGCGACACAAAATTTTTATAACTTAAAAAAAAGTGGTCTCAAAAATTGAAATCAAATGAAATTCCTTATTTCCTTAAAATCACTTGAAATCTCTTAAAATCTCGGGCAAAGCCGGGTAAATTTCTGCCAGTAAATAAATGAAAATAAAATTATTTTGGAACTTTTTTCTATAATTTTAATCCAACAATAATGTAAAAAAAAGTAAAAAAAGTTTGTCAGATTAGATGTCTGCAACTTCAACCCAGTACGTAGCTAATTAAAAGAATAACTCTTATTTCAATGTATAACTTTAAGATCATTGAAGGACTCATTATTATTATTATTATTACATTATTATTGACCCGGCTTTAGATATTTGCAAAGTCCATGAGAAAAATACGTCATCCATAAGACTTTCTTTTCTATTAGGATAGACCTTACGGGACAAGCATGTCACAATTATGCGACATACCTGTGTAAGGTTAAAGGTGAGGTCGAGACCCTGAGCCATTAGGCCACCCTGAAGCAACCTGTCGAACTCGCCTGTGAGGTCTAGGGCAACTCGTCGTCGCGCGACTCCCTTCTCTTCACCCTGAGCAGATTTCGAACCATGAAGGGGTGAGGCTGAACATACTCTGCAGCAACCGGTTCCAAATTGGGGGTCAGCCTCTCTGCTTAATAAAATTTCGAGAGAGAAAATCGAAACAGCGGATTTCTTTCATTAATATACAATATATATAATATACCTCGCGATGAGTCTTCGTCTAAATGAAATGAGAAAATGATATCCGCTTTATTCAAAAGAGGGACGTTTCCCACGAAAGGATTGAAGTCAAGACTACAGAGATTAATTATTTATATGAGGGCAACGATTCGCAATAGCTTTATTCTTTAAAATAAAATTCTCACGATACAGTCTGCATGGGAAGAAGACATTAAATTTACGTTGAATAGTTGGTACTGGTTTTGAAAATATCTTATTATTTATAAACAACTGTAAAGGTGCAGCAAAGTTGAAGCAAAGTTGAAATTAAACTAAAGTAAGAAAATGAAGGTGGAATAAAAAGTGAACACAAAAAGAAGGAAGGGAATATGAATAGAATCTCAAAATGAACTGATTTCATTTTTCTCCATATTTCTTCAGCCATTCGAGGTACAAAGAGATGACGTTCCCTTGACTCGCAAAAAGGAAGCAGAATGATCTCTGAAAATAAAAAATTTTAATCTCAGCATAAAAGAATCTTCTTCTCTATATATATGAGGTCAAAGGCTATTCGTTTCAGTTTTTTCATAACGATCACTTTCTGCATCTTGCACAGAGACTACAAGCGACGTTTTAGAGATGAGAGCTAGTTCACTTTAGCTAAGAACCTTGCAACTGATATACCTTCTGCAGAAGGAATCATACAATGCCTTTATTCAGAGCAGTTCTATTGTCGCGAAGGGGACAGATACGCGACTCAAAAGATGATCACTCGTGCAGTGTTTGTGACAGGTTGTTAAAAGTTATACTTGCAGAATTGTGAACTTATTGTATGATGACGCTCCCACCGGAAATTCAAAGCGAGTTGTTCTAAAAGTGGACTTAGAATTTCAGCAAGATAAGTGCATAAAGGAATAGTTTATTTTAAGGGAAGCATTTACAGTATGTTCTACTTCTTTTTTAGACGTGCTTTAATTCCCTTTTAACTCTTGAGGAATGTTACTCTAAATTTTATGAATTTTCACAAAAATTTATCAGGAAAAATTCCCGAAACGCTCTTGGCGAATATTACTAACTTACATGGAAAATACAACATTTTTTAGGACAATTCCCAATATTTAGTAGGAATTTTTTATTCCACAAATATTTAGAGGATATTCCCTAATTCTTCCAATGAATTTTCCTAAAATTTTAATAAATTTCCAAACGCTTTAGGGAAATTCGCTAAAATATTGGTTAAAATCATTTTCCCACAAAAAATTTGGAATATTAATTATAAAAAAAAAATATAAATATTAAATATAAATTCGGTGTTTTTCAAAAGTAATTCGTCAAGGAAAAAATTCCACAACTACTGATCTCAATTAAATGTGTTCAAATATTGGAATATATTTCAAAGGAGGACTTCAACGAAGTTTGGATTTAAAATTAACTTTTTAAAATTATTTTTGGAAGATTGTAGTTTCCCATTGGAGATAAAGAACTAGCTTGATATGTAGCGTCTAACCAGAATTCTGCAGGATTCTGCAGGATCTGCAAGGATCAAATAGTGGGGACCGAGCTGCAGCTTTGCTGGGGGTCCGACAATGGAAGTCGCGTCCTGTATAGAGCGGAGCCTGCTTTCTGGACCAATCTGTCCTGTCGTTCAAGCCGAGCTCTATGCAAATCGAATGAAACGGGTAGAACCGGAGATTGTTAGTGTGCAGCGTCTCCGTTGCAGTTCGTCAGTTTTCGAACGGTTGTCATCCAGACGAGACGCGTCGTGAGAAAAATATAAAACAAACCAGCAACATAAAGAAAAAATCGCCAAAAACCGTCGCGAATTAAAAATTTTCCCTTGCGAAAGATTTAAATATGGCGCCTTGGGAAAATGGCGGGAAAACTGAAGTGCGTGGGCGCAGAATGGAGAGGACAGATAAAATGGCGACAAAGGACGCGAAAAGGGAGAGAATGAGAAAGAGAAATATGATGTGGAAAGAAGTGAGTAATAGGTGGAAAAAAAGTAAAAAGTAAAGTAAAAAGAACATTCTATAGTTTTTTAGAAAATTTATTTAAACAGACGCCTAAACTTTTGTTGTTTTTAATTAAGAGCTGTAATTAATAACGATATTATAGAACCGCATTTAATATCATCTATCATTTTCCCTCACATAACTTTAAATTATTATTTTTGAATAACATACAAGCGGAAGTTGTTATTAGTTGTCGGAGAGCATTTATTTTGCAATTTCAACTTCGTCGTGGCGAAGCAGTTGGGTGGTAGGAGAGTTTCAAGAAATTTTTAAATTCCGTTCAAAAAGCACGTTCGTCCAAGTGAGTTTCCAACGAACACCCCTTTTTCCGCCCCCTTCTCACTCTTTCGCGGTCTCTCTTTCCCATACGTACGTGAGATTCATTAACTCCCACAAGCTCAAAACATATATACGCACATTGATATACGGTAGTTCGCTCTATGCTTGACGGAAAAGTGTAATCGACAAAGTTTATCGGGTGACAGCAACGGCCGTTGACCATCAGGATGGAATTGAGGGTGGTTGATGGCTGAGCAAGGGTGAAAGATACTTTTCCCTCATTTCTCTGGAGACTCAGATGGTCGCCTTCTCCGTAATGTTCATAAATTAGGTACATAGCTACCCAAGAGATTCTGTAGTATTGGCTTAATTATGGCTCGAAATAATCTCCGTTTTCGTCTTTTCTGTTGAAAGTTCATTAACGAATTCACAACCCAGAAAAGAATTTTTAATACTTTATAAATTCGAATAAAAGAATTATGAACATTTTAAATAGTTTCAAATAAAACCGAGGAAATTAAATACTAAATACAATACTAAATACAATAATAAATAAATCTATACAAGTAAATGCTACCCTTTTATTGTAAATATTATCTATGTTTGCATAATATAGTAAGCTTAAAATTTAATACAGTTGCATATACATAAAACCTTATGTAAATTTCGATAACTGTAATTATCGTAGTAGTTTTAATTAATGTTTTGCGAATTTAATATTCATACCTAATTAGCTTAATTAATGCATCAACGTTTCAAAATATGCATTTTCGTTTGTAGGGAAGGACCGCGAATTCCCACGAAACATTGTTTTTCCTTTAAAGACTTATTATGTCGTGAAAATTGTAATATATGTTTGGGTTCTGAAATTTTAATTATACGGTTTGAGAGATTTTGCTCTCTATTATTTTAATTAGGATAAGATTTTCAACCTGCATTAATAATGGCTTCACGTGATCTCTAGGTAAAGTTAATTAGAGGAGTATGTGTATTGAATTAAGATTGGCTGCGGAGATCGCTAATGTCTCCGAAGCTTTTCTAAGGATTATCAATTCGATTACCGGCGGTAATTGGATTACTGAACAAGCTTTGTAAAGAAAAATTAAAATCTTAGTTTTAATTACAGTTGGATACTTACAATTATAAAATTACTATTGAAATAATTTCAAGGAAGGTATGAAAAAACTAAAGGTATTTAAAGCGAGAAAGTATTGAAGCGAGAAACTGTAATCTGATTATAAAGAGTTTTAATTAAATGAAGGGTACATTTTTACTGCGTCCTTGAACATCGATTCACTTCTCGGGTAAACGATTTTATAACGTCATTACAACTATTGGTTTTCTAATAATTGATCAAACACGTTTCAAAATTGAGAGAGTGTAAAGTTTAAAATGTTTCCTTCACGGTAAAATCCAATTAAACACATTTATAAACACGAATAACTAACTCTGTGATTAATATGATTAAATATGCATGTGTGATTAATTTCTTCAGATAGAAAAAGTTTATATTTAATTTTCCGGAAATATCCAACACAACAAGTTCTTCTGCTTTTTACGCAACTTGGATAAATTGGGATAATTCCATAATTATAATATCATAAGTTTAAAGAGTGCACATCCGATTAATATACAAAGCTTGGGGAAGTTTATTCGCGGAATAGAGGACAAAATAAATTCCGTCAAGCCGGGTGTGCATCTAGCGCGAGAGAAATAAACGACAAAATAAAACTTTACTCTGACTCGACTGTAAACACACGGTGGGTAAAAACAAGACGATATTCCCTAGTCCCTGCCACGTTACTTCTTCCCATCTCTTTGCCGGATTTAGTTCTCTTTTCCACAGAAACAGAAACGTATTCCACGAGGACGGAACTAATCCCAGACGGTAGTCTAGAGTCGGCAGGGCCATAAACCAGGAGCAGACTTGGCCGGGTTTACACTCTAGCCTTTCTCTCTGGGTATAAAGGAGGGTATAAGGGTGCAAGGGTATAAGGTCCGCGGGTTGTATAGATAGTGGATACCAGGGTGGGTCACCCTAGCCGGTGGCAGTAGAGCCAAAATGGTGGCTCCAACGGGGGTAACTTTCGTGCCGCACGTTACTTGGTAATGGCGAAGTTTACTTTGGCCATTTGTATCGAGGAGGAAGGAGAACCAACCAGGGACGTTTGTAGTCCGCTGTGGTCCACGCGGTAAAAGAGGTCTTCCCACCCCCCAACCATCCACCACCCACCCTTTATTACTCCTTCTCTCTCCCGTAATAATTCACGTTATAAAGCTAAACTACCTCGACCGCGCGCTGAAACTTTCGTTGCGCACTACGTCGATAAATTAGCTTACATTTTTATAATGCGACGACGACTACTACCCTCACGGGAAGAAACTAAAATGTAAAGAGGGGGGGAGGGTGTATTGCCGCAGGACGAACACCCTCGCGAAAGGTGGAGCGCCGCACCGCGTTATTCCTCATATAGTTATATGGTGGGTGGCTAGGGCACCTATCTACCTTCCTACGTTTCTCGTCTACTCCTCGGGTCAAATTAATTCCGGTATTAAAATTTGGCTTGCAAATATTCTCAACCCGCCAACGGCATACGTGCGTATGGACTTGTGCTCCTACATGAGCAAACATCCACGCGAATATAAGCGAGTTTGCACGCACTTGCGTGCTCGCACATGTCCTCTGTGGTCGTGTACCGTACGTATATATGTATGTATATGTATATGCGTGGATGCTCTGTAATTTACATCTGTTGTGCAGCGGATTCGTTTCCCGACATTTCCCAACATTTCCCAAGCTTCGGGACTACTGTGGAGAGTTTCAGCGCTTCAAAGTTCCCTTGAGCTGCCCAAACCTTTTCAGGACAATCCGAAGCCGGTCCTTTCAATGAAAAGGATGTTCTTTTTCGAGTATTTATCACTCACATGTAACGCCCTTCAGTATAGACATCAATTACATGTTTTTCTCCACCTGCCCTTTTCGGTTTTGATAACTGTATTATTTTTCTAGCACACTTTTGGCAAAATATTGGGGTGAATTCTCTATGTAAAAAAAGTGATATGTTGTCATATATCTCGAAAATATCGAACACATTGTCGAAAACCTGATTGGTTTTTTGGAAATGGGTGAATTTGTGTGAATGTGCCGAATTTTAAAACTATCTTCAGATTATTTTCGATAATAATACAATAATAATAATAATACAACTTTTTTGTCAGAGAATACAAATTTTACGATATTTATCAAAATTTTATAAAATTTATTGTGATTTTCAATTTTCAATAAACAGCATTTACTGTGTTTTATTGAATCTAAAGGGATTTAAAGAGATTTGGCGAGATTTCATTGGATTTTTAGTAATTCAAAATATTTAACGAGATTTTAAGTAATTTAAAGGAATATTAAGTGATTTTAAGAAATTTTAAGGCATTTCATGAGATTTCGTGGGATTTTAATTAACTTTAAAAAATTTGATGATATTTTATAGAATTTTAAGTAATTTTATAGAAACTCTTAAAGGATTTCATGGGATTTTACATAGTTTTAAGGAATTTGACGATATTTTGTGGGATTTTAAGTAATTTTAGTAACTCTTAAAGGATTTCGCAGTATTTCAAAGGATTTCACGCAATTTCGGGTGTTTTTAGGGATTTGATGAAATTTCATGGGATTTTGAATAATGTTAAAGATTTTAAATAGATTTTACGAAATGTGGTTTTTCAGGTTAAATGCATTTCATGCGATTTTACATAATTTTTAAGGAATTTGACAATATTTTGTGAGATTTTCAGTAATTTTAACGATTTTACAATGTTTTACAGAATATTAACCAGTTTTCTTATTTCAAAAATTCTAAATTCTAAATTATTTTACATATACCTTTGAAATCCTTTAAAACATTTTAAAATCTTTTGAATTGAAATTATTTAGAATCCGCTCGGAATCTTTTTATCATAAAGACGGCATAAACGAGAAATTAATCACGCGCTGATCATACTTGCTAATTTATTTTAAAAAATTTAATTTATCCTGAAATAACAAAAAAAACGTAACGTAATTTTCAGTAAAATGTACCGGCATAAAAATTCAGTTAGCCGAAACGTAAAATTTTGTTGTTACGGATTTTCAGATAAAAGTATCGGAAACACGTAACTGCAAAAACATTCCGTCACATGTTTCCCAAAATGAAGGCAGGCAGTTAAAACAGTGATGTTATGATGTCAACAAATCCCGAAATATTTACTTGCAGAAAATTATCAGAATTTTATTTCTTCTTCTGAGAAGATGCTTTAACTATTTAGTACATAATAATGAGATCTGGATAAATGCATCGAAGAAAAGGTTTACGACGCTACGTAAATCCGTTATGCATTTAGAAAATAGTTGCGACGTGAGTTCGTTTATTCGATCGATCGATCAAATTCATATATCAACGACATCAACGTTGTATCCACATGATGGGGATGAGCAAGCGCGGTTCTCATGGAAATTTTCATATTCATGTAGGTATTCATTGTTTATCACTATGCTGAGGCTGCTCTCCGGCGATGTGCCGTCACGGACAGTAACGTAAGAACAACAAAGTGTAACGTCAAACATGATTCTAGTCACAATTGACTTGTAATTGCTCTATTGTCCGTAAAAGTTATACACTATATGCATAAATATATACAATTTACTCGCGGATGTAAGTTTCTAATCTATTTATCTATTGATTATCAATTTTGTCCACACAGTTAACTTTAACGAACATAAACATACGTCCAACAATAACACATTTTGCACATTTTGTCAGCTTTTAAGAAATGCATTGAAAAAGCTCGAACCTATTTTTAAAACACAAGTAATTTTTCAGAGAAAATCCTTTCCGGCGATATAACTCGCAGCACTCAGAAATTTTATCCCGAAAGGGGAAAAATGTTTTGCTAATTCGCAAATCGCCCTACAGCGAAATTTGGTGGATAATCATTACAGCTGGCCGAAGTTGGAAGGGTGACATGGTCTGACAATCTCGATGAAAAAATAAAGAAAAAGGAGAGAAGAAAAAAATCGAGGCATGGAGCAAAGCCTCGTTCTAATTGGTTGGCGTCGTTCTTCTGGGTCGTGATCAAAACTCTGGACTTGAATTTAAACCGATGAAAGCTTCTTGTAATTGGACGTAATGTGCTCGTCGGCCACGCTTCGTTCTCATTTTGGAGTGGGAAGAATCCGTTTCGGCCTGTAGAGTGTCGCGAATTCGATTGTCCTTCGATGAGCCCCAACCCTCCGAATCACCACAAAAACCAGCTTGAAAACCATTTCCACCTATAGATAATGGCCGACTGAAATGTATTCGAGACCTTGTCTCTTTCACGTGATAAAAAATAAAGGAAAAAGCTCGACCCCCTGGACAAAAGAATTTAGAGCAATCAAAATAAGTTGCGGGCAAATAAGGAACACAATTTTCACGAATAAATTTTGTCTCGAAAACTTGTGATAAAATCGTGTTTTAAAGTCTTGAAAATAATGTTCAATTTTTTAGTTGATTTACGTTCTATTGTAATAACAGCGACCTTCTCTCGAGGTTTCGTTGCCTCGGAGAAAGAAACTCAACGAAAACTCGACGTATATAAAGTTGGCGCGGAACAAGTTCCATTTTTCGCTCGATGCACCTGCGACTTTGGCCTCTAGGGTATTTCACAAATTTCAGAGGATTCGTAAGGTAATTTTTGCCATTGAGATCGATGGCAACTTTTATACAGTCGAATTCAGGAATTATATCAAAAAATTCTAGACTTATTCACACCTTAGGTGCCAATCGTGCAATTGCAGCTTTACATTTGATCAGCTTTCTCTGATAATCCAACAGCTATGTTTGGTAATCCTTGGCAGAGATTCGTCTCTGACATGCATACCTACAGCAGAGAGAGACTAATTACGCCTTTGACGAGCGACATTGAAGACCCGACACGGTCGACATATTCACGATTGAAGTCCGAGTTCGAAAGGCACGTTATTTTCCTATGTTTATTTAACGTATCCTTCCAACTGTTCAGTAGTGGAATGAGAAACGCCCGCCAAAACACAATATTGCCGGTTTGAATTAATTAAAAAACAAAAAACAAAATGCAGATTTTAAGAATTGAATTTCTTTATTATTTTATTATTTTTTTATTATTCACATCTAAAATACAAAAATTTCTTTTACGCAAAACATTTTAATTGATATTGCGTAAAAATAAATGAAAGAAGATTCGTGAATGGAGGCGATCTATATTAGCCATATGAACGTATTTTAATCTAATATGTGATGGAGTTGTTGAGAGTTTATTTGATCCAGCTTTTTGGAATACTTCGTATAATAAATGCTCTGGATGAATTCATAAAAATTGAGTACGTATACCATCGATTTGCAGTATTAAATTTCGCCTGCTTGGCATCATAAAATTCTACTTCGCTGCATATGTCTCTCTCTTGACAAAACAATATACTGTTGAATATTGCGGATAATTGCGGCTAATTAAATGAGACTCGCCTTTCTTAAATCATATCTTGTCTTTTTTTTTACGAACGCTGAAGTCTATTTTTGAAACGTTAAAAATGAACACTATTTCCCAATAAAGATTTCACTACACACCACTTCTCTCTTTATTCATGGGTTTTGCGTTCCCATTTGGAAACAGTAATGTTTCGTTTAATAGGAAACCATAGAAAGGAAGGTGGAATAACGGGATCCAATGTCCGCGGCGAACAAAGAGTCAGCGAATTGTAAAAGTCTGTTATGTAAAATTATTTTTCAATAATAATGCGACCCCAAGAAATTAATCATTTCTTTATAATAAATTACAAAAGTACCATCAAATTTGAAAAAAAAAGGTTTCCATGACAAATATTTATCTTAATTAAATTATTGAGAAAATAGTCCTTAAAGTTCTCGTTTAAGTATTAATTAAGGCAAAATAACAACAACAACAAAAAATAAAAGAAATTAAAGTTTTTGTGAGAGCGGTGGGATACAATTTTCTTTAATAATTTCAATTTAATGCAAACGACTAATACCCTTCCCAAATTCTCGTCATTTTCGTGGGAGTATTTACCAATTCAAAAATGTTTTTTCGTAGAGCGTCGGAAAATTGTCAGTTGTCCCCTGATTATTGGTCAGGTCTGGCATTAAGCGTAAAAATAGGTCCTGGCAAACGGACTGTAGCCTAATGTTCATCTACATTTTGCGCTTAATACACGCGCGAGAAAGGAGGAAGCGTTTCGCGTCGGGGGTGGTTTTGGGAGGGGGGTGCAGATATAGGAGGGTTTGCAGGGACAGACGAAGAGAGAAAGAGTCGGTGTTTGGAAAAGGGGATTTTGGTGGAGGGCTGCTCCTGCCGGCACTTTACCATCCCTTCTCACCCCTTCACGCTGTCTCGGGGCGGGTGTTTTTCGCGGCTCACAAAATGGCCGCCACCCCCACCAGAGATCTGGGTTCGGCGGTGGTCGGTCGGTGCTCGAATTTTCTCTGTCCTGCTCTCTTTATACCCCACTCGTTCGTTCATTATACCATACGGGTTCTCCCACCTTTTGAAAACCACCCTTAACCCCTGATACCCCTCACCCTCCTCCCCAATGGTGCAAGGAATATCACCTCTCTCTCTGTTTTTCTCTCTTTCTATTTCTCTCTCTCTCTCTATTTTTCTCTCTTTCTATTTTTCTCTCCTTCTTTCCTTTTTTTTTCTCCTATTTTCCACCCCTCCTTTATCCTTTCATCCGTCTCTCTCGTCTCTCTTTTCCCCGTTTCCCATTTCCTCTCCACCTCGCTAGACGCTGTTCCACGAGTTCGCCGGAATATTGTTATACGTAGAACGGGAATGAAATTTATAACTAATTATGGGAAAAGTTTAGATGACCGTCGAGCTGCGTTGCTCCGACCAAGCGGAGAACAACCGGAATGGAAGCTGCATGTGGGGTCGGGGGTGGGCCGGGAAAACCGAGGTGGCGGCGACGACCGCGCATAGAAACCAAATTACGTTAATTAGAGTATTAAGCGTACTTTTTAAAATTTATCCACGAACGAGAGACCGGCTTAAGACGGATTCCAACAGTCGGATTTACATAAACCGCCACGAACGACCGCAGTTTATAATCCGCGGGGCTGGGCATTCGAAAAGTCACGGATATCGAACCAAAAGGGCGAATGAAATCGGTTTTATGCCGATACATCATTTTACCAGCTACAAATACGAAAATCGCGCTCTCTGCTTCTTTTATTACCATAAAAGAATTTTTACCCTCCATAATAAAATTTCCTCTTAAAATCTTACTGATACTGCAATCTTGACATATTTTATAATATTTCTTGGACTCTCAATCCTATTCAATGCTCGGAATTCTGTTTCGTTTCTTCTTGGGCTCGGAATTCAGAGTCAGTCGAATCAGACATTGTTCTATCATACATTGCGACAGAATTGAGAGAAAGGCGGCACTCGAGCAGAAACGCCACTTTAACGAGATTTAGGAACGCAATTTGTACGGTTAAGTGCCAGCTGGGTCGAATTGCGAATGTGTCTCGCGTGGTTTGAGCGCGAATCGAGTCGCTGGGGAAATGGAAGGTAACTCATTTAGGAACCACGTGTATATCCTGCCAAAAGATATTTTTTCGTCTTGAGTCGAAAGCACCTTAATTTCAATCCATTTGAGGCACTGACTCTCAGTCTCGAGTTCTCAACTCGTTAAAGCTTGTTTGAAGTTGTCCCTCGAAAATAATAAGTAACTAAACATTATTTAAAGTAAAAGCAGAAATTGCTTTGAATTAGGAAACATTGAGTATTCAAGAAGATCTCCAATGAATATAGAATAGTCCTGATAAGGTATATATTTGCCAAAGCCATAAATTATGTAAATTGCCTGAAAGAATCGAGTACTTTTTCCGCGTTGGGAAATGTGTGTGTCTATTTATGAGACCGCAAATGGAGCGAGAGGCAGTCAATCTAAGCAGCAGTCGAAGTCGAAACTGAATTTCCGAATGTTTCGAGGCCGCGTGTGCAGTATCGATGACATTGCGCGCCTATATCTTCTGAAATGGCCTGTAAATTTCTCCGATCCTCCCCCTAGAGGGATTGTTCGGATAGATTTTTCTATCTCCCTCGACGCAGACCTCCCCTCCTGTAAAGCCGCGCTGGCGATCGGACAGCGGATTCTTTTTTTTTCTTTTTTTCTTTTTTTTTGAAAAATGAGAACAATTCCCCTTTATATAGTCCTGTCTCTTTCCTTCCGTTTCCCCACCCAGATCCTCTTTTCCCTGACCCCCGCTCACTCCATCTCTCTCTCTCTCGAACGGCAAGACCGATGGCATTTCCCTCTTCCGCTAATTTTTATTTTCCCGCAAGCGGCGTTTTAAAAATTACCCTGTTCGTGAAAGGGAGGGGGTCGATTTTCCCCACTCTCGGGAGAAGCAGAAAAAATGCAGAGGAGGCGGAAAGAGTGACGAGAGGAAAGAGAGAAAGGGGCTAAAATCGGGGGAGTGAGAGGGAGATACATCCCCTGGCGGCTCAACTCTTCCTTTTTTCTTTTCTTCTTTCACTGTACGAGAGAACGTGATGTATTGCACTGCGTGTCCCCTGGCGTCGTGTTTGCTTTAGTTTTTCCCGCCAAAGTCCCAACCCTACAACTTTGCGCACACATACGCGATTTTCCTTTTCTACCAATTTCTCTTTCTTGCTCACTGTGTTTGAAATGCACCCGACTCATAGCCTGGCTCTTCTTAGCTTGATTAATTATCACATTGCTTGAACGTATAGGATATCTACCCTGGATCTCCAGAAATCCTTTTTCCGTTTTTTTTTTTTATATATATTTGCGTCTTTTTTTTGCAGATAAAGTGCAAAGCAAACACCGTGGGGATGTGATCGCGGTGAAAAGAAAGTCCGCCATTTTTGAGTGTCTGTTCGATGAAAAAGCCTTGGGGGTTGTAGACTTTGGGGGTGTAGTACGTGGCGACCCTCGCGGTTTTTTCCTGAACCTAAAATATTATTTAGTTAAGATTTTTCGTTTGTTTATTACTTGTATTTATGCGATCGAAAATATATTTCGATTTACAATCTGGGAATGCTTTTAGAAACGACTTGGATAATAAAATCTTAGTTTAAAGTAATAACTTGACATTAATTGATCAGATTCATTTTTCAGATCGTTTTTGCATGCTTTTGACAGTTGGGGTGATGGAGCCGAATCCCCGTAATTAATATGTCGTGTCATTTTAAAGATTTTTTGCTTTACATCCCTTCCCAGCTTTCGCAATTCATCTTTCTTGTGTCATAAAGCCCTTTGTACGATAAAAATGTAAAATCAATTTAAAGAGTGATTCCAGTTTAAAGAAATAATTCATCTTTTCAACCCTCTGATCAGAAGATGTGGCATTACTAAAAATAGTAAATCAAGTCGAAGCCGAGTTTTCTCTCGGTTCTTCCTCTCAGCCTAAAAAATTTATGACTAGATAGGAATTTGTATTTTTGGACTACAGTTTCCAATTCACGACTGGGGCAAATCTTCACCGAATAGATAATTCGGAGACCGAGGTAATTAAAATGGGTCGGTAGAAGGTTGTCAGCTATGACAGGCAGATAGGTCGTGTGTCTGTAAAACGAAATTATTCTATGAATGCTGATCGCCACGTAACAAATTATGCAAACGCGTTGCTGAAAATGACAATTTTTACATTTCCGCTCGTGCGTCCATCTGTCCGTCCTTCCGCGCTCGTTGTACTAAACGAGGAATTTCCATTAGATGAGAGACTCCAGTTGTTCCAAGTTACATTTTTTTTCTTCAGAATCGATCAATTCCAATAGCGGCTTTGAAGTATGTTTCTATCGGCTTGGTATTTCATTGTTCGTAAGTCAATCTTTTTGTCGGCATCGTTGCTCGTATTGAAGCCTTCAATCTTGGTAAAGAATACTCGATAAAGATTGACTCTGTTACTCACTGCAATTCATCAAAGAGGCTATTCCACGAAAAAAAGATTCATTAATTTGAAAGTTAGAGTTAATTGATTATAGAGATTCGTATCATAAAACTGCTGGTCTCGCTGTTGACAGATCGATTATTCCAATAGTGACTAATTCCATTCGTTTTTTTACGACCAGATGGTCCTCTCGTTCTGGCTACATCAACTTTAATATTACCACTCTCAGAACGTTAACCCGACGCAAAAAGTGGCTATACACATAAACAAAATGTATTCAACATATCTTTCTAATTTATGATTAATTTATCTAAAGAAATAATCCGAGGGAAAATTTTCTGTAATCAGGCGATTTGTGAAATCATAATTATAATCAGTTTGGAGATTTGGGTCTTTGCAGACTACAATTTTAGTGTTCTGTGTTCATTTTGAGTAATTTTGAATTATCACGGATTATTTATAATTCTGTCAGAGAACATTAAATTTTACATACTAGATTACTTTGACAACAGTAAACGGTATTGGAACAATAGCAATCAACATAATATATAATATTGTACATTTTGAATGCAGGAATTAGTAATGAATTAGGTACAGTTTTTTATCTTTCTATAATAACTGCAAAATTCCTTCAACTATGTACAGTAAAGTTTTTTTTTTTCTAAACATAAGTAAAGGGACTACTAAGAAGCAGTTTGTATTTTAGATTTTTGTAAAACGAGACGTGGTGTTTAATCAGGAAAATCCTGGCTAGCGAAGAATATTTTCAGTGGAGAAAACGGAGAGGGTTGCTTTTCGCGACGGTGGCTGGCTGCTGTTTCGTAGGGATGAGGAGTTACCCCACCCAATGGAAACGCGCCAATCAGATCTCTCGGCAGTTTTTGCACCCCCGCCTCTGCATCCGCTTCATCTGTACCCTCGAGCTCGAGCACCGACGTATTTTTCCCCTCTGAGGTCGTGAAGGGTGGCTCACACCCCCGCCTGCGCGCAGGAGCGGAAAGAGTGGACAGGGTTTGGCCCGGGGTGACGGAAGGGGTGCGTTGTGCGCAGTACGCAACTTTTACGCGGAGGATGGCGCCGAGACCTAGGGATCAATTTCGAAATAACATCCCTTAGACTTTCCAGGATTCCATATCGATGTTGACACGGCCACCCTCTTCTTTCTTTGAGACCTTTGGCAATAAAATCGTATCAAATTTTCAGAGACGGAGCCAGTCTGAGACAAATCAGGAAACAGAAACGATGATCAACATTTTTTTTGTTTCTAGACTTTTACAGGTATATTTTGTCCCTGAATTCGGCGTCTTCTAAATTTTATCGATCAGTTTACAATTTTTTGATTTTTCAGATGCGCCGCTTTAAATCTTGAAAAAAAGAATTCTTACCGACTTTCTGATTTCTAACCTTTATTAATCTTTATTAATTCACATAAGCTAGTGAATATTGCAATTTTTAAATTGATTTTAAATTCTTTAACAGTCCCTGTGATAAAATTGTCAATATTTGAGACTCGCAGCTTTCCTTTGAAGACTTTGATTGACCTTGGCAACGCCTGCGGAAATCAATCGCTTCGATGTAACGCGGTCAGGAGCGCATCGGTATCGACTCGTTCATTCTCTTTTGACATTCAGTTTCATACGTTAGCTTACCTATACGCCAATGAATTTCGAATTTCCTGCTTTTTTTTCGTGCATTTATTCACATTATATTTGTGGTTGACAATGGAACGGATCCATTCAAATGAATAAGCTTTTGCAAACAATTAATAATAATACAATCATTATAGAAACATTATATCAATATTGATTGTAAAACAAGCTCAAATAGATATTAAAATAGTATTTCATGTAATATGTATTAAATTGCAACTCTCATTTGTCATAAAATCTTATTCTTTTATTTCTCGCAGTATAGTCCTCGTGATTTTATGTCACTAATTTAAAAAATATAATTAAAAGTCATTCAATCAACGCACTATATAATCTCTGAATATTTCTGACTTTAATTATTTTCAGTTGATCCCTGTGTGACGATCCAATGATATATATTTAATCACATCTTTTTAGGACAGAAAGGGTTCTTGGTAAAATTATGTAAATGTTTTATTCAGGCTTTTAATATTCAAGCAGACTGCCTTTCAAGAGGGAAGATCCCGTCTATTCTAAAGATTTTATAATCACGTCCATTTTCGTATTCGTACAGATCAAAATAATTTACACCAAAAAACAATGTTATGATGTGATTCTAGCTATGAGTATTTTACATTGATTCTCATTTACTTTTGCGGATTCCAATTTAAAGGGTACAAAAGAAGCAAAAAGTTATCTTTCAGAACCGCTCTTGAATTTTGCTGTAATTAAAATGAATTACCGCAGAGGGAGATTTGAAATCAACTAAAAGTTCGCTCCCCGAAAGCTTCATATCGAGAAGGCATTCGAAATCCCTTAGAGGAGGAAAGGAGTTCCGTTTCCGGTACTACCTAGCGAGGTTAATTTTCCATTTCGAAGCGAAAATTCGTAGGTTGCTTCGGCCAGATGTATTAGCCCCTTGGCTCACAGAATTCTCCCTCGATGTTCTCCGCTTTCTCTTCTCTCCGTGGCACCCTCCTCTTTCAACCCTCTATCTCTCTCTGTCTCTCTTTCTCTTCTTCTCTATCGCGCCGCTTTCTGCGTGCTTTCGCGAAAATCCTCGCGATAAATTATGCCGCGCGGGGAGGAAATAAATGACCCACCCTTTTCCACCCGGCCCTTCTCGGGCACCGGGCAACCCCCTTTTCCCTCCTACGCCAAACTCACCCCTATAACACACCCGTAGCAGGTTCCCCAGTGTGCACCAGCCGACGATCCCTTCTCTCCACCTTCTCTTCATCCACCTCCTCCACCTCCTCCTCGTCCAACCTTCTCCGACCTCCACCCTCCACCCTCCGGGCTGGGCAACGACCAGGAGCCGGTGCTGCGAGGAGCCAGGAAAGCCGGCTTTAAAATTATAATGGCACGCGCAATTTTGATAACCGTTGCCCGCGAGGTACCATCTCCCGCCACCCACCCACCCTCCCTCTCTCTTTGATATTTCACTTCTGGACCCCGATGCACGATCCTGCAGCCCTTTTCCGGAAGATGCAGGGTCGTTATATGCAAGCGCTATATGTTGTTAGTATGCCCGGAAATCGACCCGAAATAAAGCTTTCTTTAAAGATTATAGTCCATGATAAGCGACTTTTATTGAATATGTTTTTTTATCCTATTTATTGATGCATGTCGAGTCGAGAAATGCTCATGTTCGATCGAAATTTGAGAAATTTTCTGAGCCGAAATCTTCGTGATAATTGAAAAAAAATTCTTTTGATCTGATTACAATAAACTTCTATATTACAACAATTAATTTGAAAGCAAAGGAAATATTCAACTCAACCGCAGAAAATTCCCTTTTAAAAAAAAAAATTGGTAAATATTAACACTCTGTTATTCACTTTCAAATCGTTCTTTTCCCGAAATGATTTAAAAATAAAAAAAGGTTTTATAAAATTCAAAAGATTTAAAAATTCGATAAATTTGTCAATTTTTCCAAACAAACGTCAAAATTTAGCCAAAAAATACCAACAAAGGACAACCAGACGACTCCGTTAAACAAAATTTGAATATTTCAAAATGAGGTGCCAACTTAAACCTTAAAATTATATGTTATCCCTAAATTATGTATTTAATTCTTTTATTTATATATACTCTCTTTATTTGGGCTTGATATTACGAATTGTATATCTATAATTATCCTTTTTAATTGATTTCCTCTAATTTAAAATTATTATACATTAATTTTGTTAATTTTGAAGTTATATTTTCCTTTATTTGTATTATTTTCCTTTGCTTTTATATGTTCTCGAATTTTATGATTTTAAATAAATAATATTTTCTTTTAATAAGCTTTGTTAATTAACGTTAAATGACGTTAAACATTAATTAACGTCACACCCTTCTCTGCGTTATTTAATAAATTTGAAATCTGAGCTGGTTATTACTTTAGGTAGTCCTAGTTTTGTTCCTTTTTATCTTGTTCTTTATTTTCTGATTCTGGATTTATTTTTTTGGGTTTTGGAATGTAGGTTCCTCATCGTTTTTATTTTGGTCAAAATTATGTTTGTCTCTGACTGAATGTCCTGGCCAATATCAGAACCATTTTTTAGTATCTTATCAAATCGTTGGCCCCTAGTAAAAAAAACTATTTTTGGATAAAATGGTGAATTTTCCGCTTATTAAATTAAACAATTACGAAAATTGTCACTGCACTTTTAGACGCAAAAATGAAAACAATTTTTTCAATCCCACAGGAAGGAAAATAGTCTTAGCGTGTTTTTCATTTATTTTTCAGTTCTCGTCTCTTCATTGTTTTCTTGCAAACCGGTGAAAATGGCAGCGCCGTTAAAACGATGTGAGATATTAACGCGGCGTGTGGCCTCCATCCCTGCCACCTACCCCTGAATGGTTGGTCGGGATGGCAGGGGGTGGATGGGGGAAACAATGGCGCTACGTAGCTACGCGGCGAGACGAGAATGGCTACGCTTTGTAAGCGGAAATTGTTTAAGCTTTTGTATTTTGCGGCTTCCAAATCTCAGACGCCAGTACGGTCACGACTACTTGTTTCAGAACGAGTGGAACACTCCAAAACGCGATCCGTTGAATCCTTTTGCATGGAAAACATCGCAACTCTAAAGAGTCTAAAGAATCTTTGACCTGAGCCAAAAATAATGCAGAAAACATTGTCCTAGGCTAATTATTATTTCAAGAAAAATCATTACTAAATAATCAATGAAGCGCCCCCACTCTTGATAAATTACAATGATGATATATGAATCAAACTAATTATTTCGTATAATATGTTCAATATTCAGTATGATTGAAACATCCGAAATATTATTTTCCAAATATGCAGTCAAGTAACCACATACTTTCTCTGTTTACTTTATTTCAATGTGATTACATAATTAATATAATAAACACAATAACACGATTGTAATTTGATCGTATATAAAAGGTAATATAGCTTATGTTGAGATGAAGTTTAAATTGAAACATTATCGGCAAAGTTTTATGACTTTAGTACCCTGAAATCTGTACAATATTGTCCTTTCTAGAAAAAGTCAACATATCATTTTTGCCCATCGGCAATACAGCCGCGATGCGTTTCGCATTATATTTGAAACCTGTACGCGCACAGAGACTTTTATATTCGCCAGCGTGAAGAAAAATAGTGGAAAAAGTCCTTTCAGTGTGGAAAAATGTGAGCATGAGGCTAAAGTCACGTAGCAGTGCAGGCAGGTCAATGCAGGAGTCAGGGGGACATACGAAGCGATCGGAGGACATTTTTTCATTACTACAGACCAAACTGTTTAACATTCTCCGGTGGATATTTAAAGAGCACCCATTGCCACCCCCCAGGTCGAGCGTGAGCTTTTTGGTGGTCTCTGTCCACCTATCGACCCTCGGTTTCCAGCATGCCCTCCGCCTTCCCCCCTTTAATCCTCTACACTCTTCTATCCTCCCTCACATTTTCTCCGTCTTTCTCGTTCTCTTTTCCTCTCTTCATCTCGGCCTCTTTTCCTCGCTCATCTCGTTCTCTTTACCAACGAACGACCTTCCTGTGCGAGCGAAAAAAAGTAGACACACACGCGCGAATCCTAATTTTACCCAGCATTCGACGCAGCTGTGCCACCCTCGAAGCGTGTATCACCGAGACTCGAAATTTCGAGTCTGGACTCAAACGCATTTCATCGAATGGACCGCTCAATCGAAACGGAACATACGTTCTTTTCCTTGTCACACGGAAGCAGACAGTATATCGTATACAAACCGTGCATCCGATAATAATAGTATGATGCGTCAGTCTCCGATACTGCGCATATCATCGAGTCAAAGAGATCGAGAATTGTTTTTCAATTGAGTTTTTGAGAGCTTTGAGTCGCAGTTTCTGTTGCGGTGAACTGAAACGGCTTCAAAAGTTCCGAGACTGGACTCGGTTAACCTAATTATTCACTTCGCTTGTTACTTTATTTTTAATTAGCGCACAAATTCCTTTCACGCTTGCGCAGTTCTTTTAGAGAATTCGATTGCATAAAGGAAAAAATATAATTCTTTTAAAGTAAACACGAAATCTTCTGCGTCTTCCGTTTACGGTGCAGAAATTGCCAAATTTGTCCCCTATGACTTGGGCTGAATCAGGAAGCCACAAAATCAACCAATTCCTGAAGATATGACATTCCAATATACTTTAATAAACGTATGCATGGCGAAAATCAATTACACGGCTAAGAAATAAAACTAAATTAAAGTAATACTATAAAACAGGAACAAATAATTGATGGGGTTAAAACCGGGGCCAGATCTGGCTTCAAAAAAATTCGTTCTTTTATCATTTATTTTAATTTTATATAATTTTTTTCTAGTTTAAAATATTTTACAATTTTGTTACAATTTATAACTAAGAGAATATTGAATAACCGGAATAAGCCTAAGATGGATTAAAATTGAAATATTTCTAATGGAAAATGATTTCTTGATGGTACTAAAAGAAGATAAATATATGAAAGAATTGTAAATATTAGATTCTTATTGAATATATTATCATCAATAATAAAAGTCGATTTCGATATCGAAGTTCTAGTAATTTTCAAGAACTGAGACTTTTATTATGGATGAGGTCAGGGCCGAGGCATCTCGCCATCAACAATAAAGGTGGTGGAAACAAAAAAGTGATATCTGCTGGCTGATCACTCGAGAGAGGTCGATGAGGTGGAATATGGTAGGAGTACAGTTTGCCTATAACCCATAAATCGACCCCACTTTTCTATTAAGAGACGCACGATTGACTTGCGTTGTCCGGCTTCCTTCCCTCTCGATCGCCATGTTTTTCCTCTCCGAGCTTTTCTCCGCATCTCATTCTACATGGAAAGCTCTCTCGCTGGGCTCGGTCTGCGCAACCCTCGTAACATCCCCTCCAGACCGTTAGTCTCCACTTTTCTCCTGAAAAACAAAGAAAAAACCATGCACAGTACCGTACAATATCCATCAGGCACCATGACACACAAAAATTCTGTAATTATTATTAAAATATAACTAAAAACCTTACTTTCTTGAATGCTTGGAAAAGGGGGGTTGGTAAATCGATCCAAAAAGGGGTTTGGAAAAGGTGTTAGGAAACGAGGGTTGAAAAATGGGGTTCTGTAAACAGTAAGAAAACAAATCCCCTAACCCGGAATTATATTATTATTATTACTTAGGCAAAATTAATTAGGCTTGGACCGGAGTCAATTATTCTTGATATATTTTCTAAATTCCAGATTGTATTAAACCAAAAAATGTGGCCTAAAAGAATCATGTTGATTGATGATGATTACCCTTTATCCAAGAAACCGTATGGTGCGGAAATCAATATTTAATTTTTCAATTTGACGATTATGGAGTGGTGGGGAAATAATAGGCGCTGAATGAAGCGGAGCTGAGCTCTTGATAAATCACGTTAGTTTCACTGATCGCTGATAAACATAATTAAATGTGATAGTCGATCACAAACACGTGTTTGTCGCAGTGGTTTCCTAATTTCCTCCTTAATCATCTGCTGTAAGATCTTTTGTAATTTAATTAAAGATTACACCATTATATTTCCAGTATTTTATTGATGTAGATGTTCCGAGTCTGACGATAATTTGGTTTTTCTACTTAGGGGTTCGATTGTCTTGTGGTTGCGGCTTTTTATCACAACTATCATAGAAATTCCTTTATAATACTTATCTTGGTGATATGAAGATTAATATCTTCTATTCCATACGTATATTCCATATACCTATTCTGGTATATGGAATTGTTTAAGGCTTCTCGTTCGATCACTAAAGTTAAGCAGCGATTGACTGAGTGATATACTCGGATGGGAGCCGTCGTATTAGATTGGAGACATTTATCAGCTTTTAAGCTGCTTCGCTGACGAAATAATAAATTTTCTTCTATAATAATATTCCCTTAATGCTTGAGTTTTTTGATGTGTTCCCAGTTTCAGACAAAATTCATTCGAAGCTAATGATAATTTTTTTTTCTAATACTCCAAATAAAATATAATATGTTTTTTTTTCCCAGGCAAAATATTTTTCTGGATCCTTTATGATATTTATGTAGGTGATATCAAGGTTAATATCAACAAATTATGTGGTTTAAGTATATGAATTTAAATATACAAACAGAAAAACGTATTGTGAATCTTGTTGTGTTATTCAATTTTCTCGAAATGAGGCTGAAAGCCTGAATTTTTTAATAAATGGGAAACCTAATAGCAAAATAACTTAGTAGCAAAAAAACTTAATAGCTATAAAACCTAAAATCGATATTTGAAGAAATGACTCGTCGAATCGCACTATAAACATTCAGTACATTTCTACGATCGAGGATGAATTTGTGAGAAATGCAAGATTGATTAAGCACGTTGGTATGAAATCAGCGACCTTATTCCCTCTCCGAGAGGCCACTGTATCGATATGCCTGTAGGTGATTGCCCGAACGCTCGTTAAAATTGACGAATGCCACTAGAGTGTTGCAAGAAGCACGCGACTCGCCGGAATCGAACAATAAATCAGACAATGGAATGCGTTATGAATGCCGTGACCTATTTTTCAGAAATTCACATATTAGATTCGAAGATCATTCAGAAATTGGTCTCTATTGGTTTTTAATTATCTATAACTGCAGAAAAACTTTTCCGATGTGATTCATAATCTTTTCACATTACTGATGCAATTAATTCATTAAAATTATAAATAACTAATTACATAATTCATACATTCATTAAATGTGCGGTGTACTGATTTGTTTCAGTGCTCTCTAAATTCTGCTAATTATCACTGGTCCTCATTGAATTCTTGCTGATTCAAGTAACCAGATTATATCAATGACTGAAATACCGCTGAATAATCAGACGATGTCACTAATTTTCACCCAATGAAATGGTCCGACTTGGCAGCCAAATCTGGCCCCGGCTAGAACCCCATCAATTATCTGTCCCTAGCTGTTTTATAGCTGTTTTATTTCTCACACTTTCGTGATAAGAAATAAATAATTTTTTAAATAAAATTTTTGGATGTTTATTATGTAAATAGATAAAAGCAGAATTTATTTTATAACTCGAGCAGTTCCACCAGCCATACATGCATTCACTAAAATATATTGCAAAGCAATCTTCAGAAATTGGTTGATCTTGCGGCTACCTGATCCTGGCAACAAATAGTATGTCTGATCGGGGATTAGAGAGTAGTTGTTCAACTCAAATGCAGTGAAAAAGAACCCATACCAAAACCTTGTTACGCTTTAGGAGCAAATAAATGAAAATCCTCGTCTTTTAAATACAGCTCCAGCTTAGCTTTTCTCGTATATTCCTGTTTTTCATTATTTAGCCAAGAGAACTATCCCCTGCATTCCTAAACAGGGAAATTTAATTTGAGCTCTTCTCGGAGTGAATACTTGGTGAATACTTGGCGAATTAAGCCTCTGCGTTCAGAAAGAGTAGTGCCGAGACACCTACTCTAAGGGGATCATTTGAGCCAAGCGGCTGGGTTTTGTCAGCAAGTACATGCACATTGGACCCACACACATTGAACACATAAGTATAACAGGAACATATTCGATGGTAGAGGAGACTGCCTCGACATGGTATAGAGACCCTCCGTTAGTCGTTAGTCTCTCTGCCGACCACTAGTCGCATGGAGGACCCTCTTGAAGTACACTCCTGGGACGAAGGACGTGAGAGCGAGATGGAAAAAGGATGTGGGAAAAAGACGCGGGAAAGGGTGCCGCCCCCGCGACGAATTTCCACCGCCGCCATTGCAGACCTGGGCGTGGCTGCGCAGACGCTGGGAAAGAAAAATCGTGAAAAAAGGGGAAAATCCGTGGATGTGAGAGGCAGGGAAACGGCGAAAAGAGAGGAGAGGAAAATGCGCACGGTATGTCGAAGAGAGGCGTTTCGGTCCACGGCACGCGCAGCTCTTGCGAGAAGCGAGTTGCTCTCTGCTGATTTTCTCTCTCTCGCACTTCCTCTTTTCCCCTTGCACCTATCGCCCACTTCGTTCTGGAAACCACCCCTATGGAAAGCTCAACGATCCTCCCTTGCCTCTTCGTTTCTGGAACAGAGAAACACACACGCAGAGCGAATCCGCCAAAATTATTTTCCAGTGGGCACCAACACACCACTGTACCGAAATTTCAACCCTTTAATTTCAGATGGTATGATAATTCGCGGCAATATTTTAGGCGGGTCTGGAACCTGGCTCAGTGTGGATTTTACTGGCAGTCAGCGTTACTTTTCTCGAATTTCGAAAAATTCTGAGCATCCCTACCATTTCGTGCTTGTAGCTGATGCTCACTCTCGATCTCGAATGAATTTGTCTCTTTTTTAATTACTTCGTTTTAGGAGAGCAGTTTGAAGTTTTTAAATGCATGTTTGATATTTTCAGAGGCGCAACTAAGCCTTTTTCATGCAGAAATTTCGATTGTTGAAAGGGCTCTGTTTAGTTTTTCATTTGTCACTTTTACTTGTTAAAAAAATCCAAAAATGTTTTGGATTAATAATTCTCATCCATTAGAGAATATTACATAATAGTTCAGAGGGGTGGGGGTCCAAAATTGTCGAAAAAAGAATTATTAATTTATGGATGGCTGCTGACTCTTTAGTATGATAAATAGTCATAAAAGAAACATATACACTAAGTTCGCCAGAACAAAGCGGAAAAATTTATCCCCCTAACGATGAGCGAGCAAAACGGCGCAATTTCGCGGGACGGTAGTTTTTTAAAATTAAGGCTGTTAAACCTAATCTCGACAGAAGAGAACATAAAATTGTGTTCGCCCTCTCTCTTCTGCTCCAACACCCACGAAAAGCTCCGGCCGAGAATCACGCTTTTAAATCACCCCGCGAAACGTTCTTAATGTCCGAGGTAGTTGAGTGCGGTTGTCGCTGCGTGCAAAAGAAAAAAAGAGACAGAAAGGGAAAAAGATCGGTGCTGAATAGTCCGAAAGAAATGTACGGGAGGGAAATGAGGTGGAGGTGAAAAAAGGGTAGAGTAGAGAAAAGCATTTTCAGGAAAACCACTCGAGGTGAAATGACCGCGAGCGCGCCATTTTCCGGCATGGATGTCATATTACGACCTTTTTCGAAGCGATAAACGTGCAAATTATGCTTAATATCTTCCCGGCTGAGTTCTGTTCCCACCTACGAATCCATCCAACTTTCCACCCCCTCGTATCTTGCCAGAACGATTCCCTGTGACTGGGAAGGTCTCATTCGCTCGAGTTGAGCTTTTGCAGAGAGAAGCACTTTGAATTTGGAGGAAACGAACCGGGGCCGGAAATTCTGGCTTTCTCTACAGTTCGTGGTGTGGCTCGCAAAATGGCGAACGACTGCGGAAATGCTGAGTTTTACTCCGGAACTGAAACACGAAGTGTTTCAGTGAAGGATGGTCGATATAGCTTATGTCTGATAGAAAGTGCTTCGATATAATTATGTGAACAAATCTCTGGAGTCTGAAAACTTTGACTTTCATCTCCTTCATAATTTATAATAACCGAAGAATAAAGTGTTATTTTAATATCGATTTTGATATAAAAATAACGGACAACAAAAACAAGTATCAACTTGATCATTTCTTTTATTCTGGTTTAGGGAGGGAAACTCAAATAGAGTTAAATCCCATTTTAATTTTGTTTTTAAATATGGTTTTTCTATTCCATACGTCTGCGTATATGGAACTGTTTAAGGCTTCTCGTCCAATCACTGTAGTTAAGCAGCGATTTACTGAGTTCTATTCGGATGGGAGTCGTCGCATTAGATTGGAGTACATTTTATCTAAATATTTAAAAATTGCAGATTTACCTCTTCCACCTTCTCAATTTCAATCGTTTCGGACAAAATTCATTGTTGAAGGTATAATAATAATTTTTTTTCTAATACTCCAAATAAAATAATATGTATCTTTGTCAGGGAAAATATTTTTCTTGTTCCGAACCAACGGCTCCTTCAGTGCGTTCTTATTTTCATTTGAATCACCGCCGCTTCGTTCACATATCAGATTCTTGGGATCTTGAGGAACCAAATAATGTAAAATAAATATTTTAATTGTAATTTTTAATAAATTTTAAGTTCTATGAAACAAAATTTTTATTATTGAAATAATTGTTTCATTTGTTATTCTTGATAAAATGTAAAATATCAATTAATTATTAAAGACATTGACAAAAAAGGGGAAGTATGAGTCAGAGGCAGGTATATTTTCAAAGGAGATAAGTATCTATTAAACGGATAAGGTCATATTCCACCTGTTGAAGAATTTAAGCATTGATTATCGGTTGATCCAAAATTATATAATAATATGGACGCAGATTCTTTATTGAAAAAAGAAAGATCGGAAGATAAATATAGAGTTCAAAAGTCTAAATTCCTTTTTTCCACCAAATACTCAATAACAATTATTATTATGTATCATTCATTTTCATTATGAACTGATATATGCATTTGTTAATAAGAATAAATAACTCTAATATTTCTGCATAATAAAAGTTAAATTATGCATATAATTCTCTCAACTTACCAAGGCGGAATGCATTTTTAAAAATCCTTCTCCACAAATTTTTACGAGTTTTTAATCTTGTTACAGAAATATAGTTACAGCTCTATGTAAAATGCATCGCTTGTTATTGTGTGATTCTATTAGTTCGTGGTACCTTTATAAATTCTGCATCAAACTCATATTTTTTGAACATGACTTAATTCACTTAAATATACAGTATATTACATTCGTTTCGAAATAACACAAAGAATACAGAACATGTATTGAAATATGCAAACTTCCCAATGTTAGAAGAAAAAAGTTCCGATCGTGCTCAGATTTTTTCCATAAATTTTGAATACTCTTCTAAAATTTCACCAAAATTTTTAAATAATTATATATAAAAAGAATCTGAATATATCATTAGAATGACTTCGAGATTTATACATTTTTTTAGAAATCTATAATTTTTTTAGAAAAAATCTTAATATAAATTTTTTTAAATAACGAATTTTTAATTTTTCTATTTTTTACTTTTCATTCTTTTATTTTTCATTTTTTTTTTTCAAATTTGTGAAAACTTCTTTTATCCTATTGAATTTCTCGAGTCAAGAGCGCCACGTCGCGGGCCTTTTTGCGTTGGTTTTGGGGTTGAACTCCGTCGATAGGGAAGAATGCGGCACCCCTCGAGACCAGTTACCGACGCCGTCGAGGGTAGCCATCTTGGAAAAACAAAAGCGACGCGGGGAAGTAGGAAAAACAAAATGAAGGCGCTTGCGCCACCGTTCCGGTATTGAGCGAAAGCCCCTGGCGCCTTTTTGCATTTCTACCCCTTGCCCCTTACCCCTTCCTTGTCCTTCCGTTCGCCAATCCTTCGCCCCTTACGCCGAAGCAGAGCTTCGGTCATGCCTCATGCCCCTCATCCCCGCGGGCGATCACTTTTTTGCATTTTAACACGTTTTTAAATCGACGGCAAAATAAATACAACGCTCCTTGATTTGGTTATATTCTCAGGTAATCGACGTCGATATACTTTTTTGCTTTCAAACCACCTTTCGCTAGAATAACTACTAATCAATTTGATTGCCGTTTCCTCTAGAAATTCGAATAATTTCCATCAGTGAAATTATTATTTATAAGAAACTCATTATCTCATTAAAAATCTTTCAACTGGTATCTTTTTCTGTTTGAGGACCTGTTTAGTTTGAGAGAATAATTCTTCTTGAATTAATTTTTTTGAATAATCATAAAGGGGTGGATTTAAAAAAGGTTCTAATCACTTGATAGGTCTAATAGTTTTATATTCTTTAATATAATTTAAAAAATTAAGAAATAAGGGTATAATTGATGTAGGGGTGTGATATTTTTATTTCTTTTTGAAAGTGGTAGTTTAAAGATCTTGTGTGGTTGAATCCCCTTAATAACCCCACATTCTTAAGCCCGTCGACTTCATTTACATTTTAACCGTTTCGCATAAAAAAATTCCGCCGTTTGCAGTGACGCGTACCCCCTGAAGCTTCCACTGACCCTCGTCCTGCAACCCCCTCACCCACCCTTCCAGGATCATGCCAGAACGCCAAGGGAGAATGAGTTTTTATCCCGCGTGATACCGGATGGTGCCGAGGATACACGGAAATGCAAATTCTCTCTCATAAGGGATGACTAGCTCTCAGAATGTCAAGAGAAACAGGTTTTTCAAGGAAGACAGAACGCAAGAACTGGTCCAGGAGATCCTTTACAGGGGTCGGTTTTAAGTAGTTGAAACCTTAGATGTGATGCACAAGTTTGGAGGTCTATTTCTTCTGCATTATAATATTTTAAATGTCTTGAAGATATCTAGAATATTGCTTGGGAGTAATTCACATATTCAGTGTTGAAATTTATAAATCAACTAATTACAGATAAAATAAACAGAAAAAAACCATGATAAACTTTAACACAAAATTGTTAATCAATATAAAGATATTAAACGTAAAAGAATACATATTTTGCTAATTAAAAAGAGGTCTTACGTCATATTTGCTTTAGGATCAAGCCGTAGTCTCAAACGGCAATATATTAAAGACCATAAATTCTCCCCTCCTTGTGGCTATAGGCTCCCGTTGGCTAACTGAGAAGGGTGTGTGCGAAAACCCCCACCAGAATCCTTGAAATTCCCCTCCTAACATACCTCCTAGCCCTTTCGTAGAAAATAGTGGAGGGGTGCTGGATTAGATGACTAGGGGAGTTTAGATGAAAGTTTAGATAAAGTGCAGGGTGAGGGAGCTCTGGCGCTGGAGATACGGTCAGCGAGTGAGAGAATGGTCGTCGTTCACTTGAAAAATTGTGCGCCTCTTACTCAGAGACCTTTGCCATCCTTTTTATTCTGAATGAGTGAATGAAATGAATTTCAAGATGTCTTTTATTTAATTAACCAGATTTAAATTCTGAAAGAGAATCTTCGTAAAATAGTAGATAAGAAGTAAGTCGAGATCTATAAAATTATATTACAATAAAAATTGAGGGGCACTTTTGAGATCATTTTTAATTACTCCACCCCTCCTTCCATATATAAGCAACAATAAGTATGTTCCTTAATCCTCCACCCCCTCCTCGAAATCATGTAAGATTTTCTTGATTCCCCCAATTTATTTTATTGAAAATACCTATATTTTCTTAAAGTCAAAAAAAGCACTATTAATATTTAGTTAAATGAAAATGTATTTATTTTTTCATAAATAATACTGCTTTTTGCATTAATTGAATCACCCGAAATTAAAATTATAAAGAAATTGTTTAAAACGACAAATCATTGCCTTCCTCAATTTTGTCATGATATAAATCCTGGAAATGTAATTTCCTTAATTTCTTATTGAAATTAAGAGAATCTAAATTATTGCGTTTCTCCGCATGCAGTAAATGCTTTTCGGAGCAGATGAGAATAAAAAACTCTTGTTCATAAAAATAGTCATTACATTACGCGTCCTTTGCTGGTTTTACGTCTGCATTAAAAACACCTGAAAAAATTTCGAGCCTGCAATGTTAAAAGTGTAACGAAGGTACGAAACAGAATTGAGTGAACGAGATGAGGCCGATGGGGGCGGGTAAGGGGTTGTCTGAGAGCAGAAAGCAGGAATTTTGGAAAATCGTCTTTTTCATCGTCGGCTCAACGTGACATTGCAGTGCGCATTTATTTAATGGGCGTTTCTCGCTTTGTTCGGCGACTCATTACCAGGACTCCCGATTATACTTTGCGTCGGTTTCTGCAGCACATAGAACGAACGGTCCGGGGTACAGTCGCGCCGTTGCATAATGAACAGGGCACCCCCATCCACCCCCCGCCGTCAGTCCACCCCCGCGTACATCCACCATCAACCTATTATTTCTCCGTATTACGTTACGTTGCGTTGCGTTGCGTTACGTGCCTGCACAATTCGTGCAAGTGGAATCTGTTGTCACGTTTAAAAACATTCCCAAAGCTTCACCAATGACTGCAGCTCGACTGACTTTCAATTCGATTGCCGGCACAAAATTTCTCGTCTTGTTGATTTTTTTGTCCAGACGGTGCAAATTGGTAATGCCATTCGAGGCTTAATCGAAAAAAGGGGTTTTTTAAAAAGGGGGTGGAGATTATAGTTGGGAAACAAGCATTCACAAAATGAACTTGAGAATTCCTCTTTTTTTCAATGTTGAATCCACTATTAAAAAGAGATTTTAAATATTACGTCCTCTATATCTTTCTCCAATTGTACAGATCAAGAGCTTTTATTATTTCAACCGTTTTTGAACTGAATGAAAAAAGTGAAAGGATTGAGATGGATTAAATAAAATACTGCTTCATTTATATGTTTTTTTCTTCTTTTGAAGGTAAACCATGAGGAACTTGAATTTAAAATTTGTTGAATATATAGGAGAATAATAAGAACTTTCAGTTCGAAAATAAAACAAGCTGAAATCAAATTTTCACGTGTCATTGCTACTTTCATGTAATATTACTCGTGTTACACAAGATGTAAAATTTCATATGAATGTTTGAACCCTGTTATTTCATTTTAAAATTGCATTGCGTGGGAGTATCAGTCCCTTTTCTCTTATTCCTATTTTGGTATGGCTTTTTTATCAATTCTGTGAATTCACCATTTTAGAATTTACCATTTTTTGGATATAGTTATAAAGTGGTTTAAAAAAGATAATATTAATGAGAGATAGTTGGTGAAACCCACGAAAGTAGAATGTGAATGGAACATGAACGAACATGTACGGGAGTGACAGGGTGCTGCCCTCTGCTCTAAAATTAGAGAATGATGTCCGAAGTTGTCCGCTACACGTTCGCATTTCCTATGCACTATTTTCAGCGTGTGAGTATGTACAGGTCCTAGTAAAACCACATGTTCGATCGCGGTCTCTCAGCGGTTTGGTGTTAGTTTTTTTTTAGTCTTTTTTCTTTGCAGATCCTTTTCCTGGTTACAGAGATAAGTTTCTTCAAACCAGAAATACTATCTGGATTGTTTGGAAATGTTATTTACAAACAGTTTAATTGCCTTTAAAAAATGTTTATAATTGTATATTTTAGAAAATATTTTAACTTCAGGGTTTCTACTGAATTTTTCCCACTTATAAATATAATTTCTTACGATAAAATCATCAAATTAAAAAATTTTAAGGATTTTTGGAAAGTTTACAGAATCTTAAGAATTCAAGAGATTTTAAGGAATGCTTAGGGATTTGACGAGATTTTAAAGATTATTTTTAAAGGATTATAAAATAATTCAAAAGATTTAACAAGAGTTGCTACTGTCAAATAAAACTATTTATATTGATTACTCGGAAAAGTTGTCTGAAACCGGAAATCCATTTCCCACATCAAAAATAAAATCAAGCACAATGCCCGAATTTTTTTTAATTCCCGTACAGTAAACACCCTGTTAAACTTTGATCTTCAAGTTCAACAGGGCGTTAAAATAATATCCGTTTTTCAGTTATAGGTATTGATTTACCAAATTACTTTTAAATGTTTTTGAGGTTCCAAAAAAACCCCCAGTTGTCTGCATCCGGCATTGGTCTATGACTTTGTCGACTGACACGCATTAAATTCAATATTTTCAATTGTTTAGCATAGAAAAAAAATCCTTCTTTAGCCAATTTTCGGGATATGGAATTCCATCATCCGATTCACTCAGGCTATGGAATTCTCCACAACCGTCCGCGTCGGCCCTGTGCACTTTGACCATGTTCAGCATCATTTTATCACTTGTTTTTTTGTGTACAGTGAAAAGTTATCGATGTAGATATAATAAGCATGTCTCTTCCAGTGATATATCATGATAGATGATGTTATGGGTTTCGGAACCAGGACTTTCCATATGTGTTATACCATGAATGGATAAAAGCAAAAAAAAATAGATGCACATCCTCTTCTAGTAAAAGTGTACAGTTGTACACCTGTTTTATGACTTTTCCGGATGACTGTACACAATGCACATGCATGTACTGCAAAGCCCTCTCCAGAGGCATTAGACGTAGTATATCGGCGGCGATGGTAGCATACTAGTATTAGACACCATACCCACAGCTCATTTGCCAACTCCGGCAAATTTACCAAATTTAAATGCAAAATCGGCCGACGGGTTCTCTCCGCCGGTGGGTGGGTGGTAGAGAAATGTTGGTGTTCGGAGGGATGAGTGAGAGGGAAATGGAGAGAGAAAGAGAAATGGAGAGAGAAAGAGAAATGGAGAGAGAAAGAGAAATGGAGTATGAGAGAGGCAGATTCGTAGAGAATGAAAAGGGGTGAGAGAGTGCACAGAACGAGAATACTCCTGCGGGCGTTGAAGGTGGAAGAGGGTGCAGAGGGAAGTAGGAAACTCAAATGGTCACAATGGTGCGGTATAGTAGTTCTGGTTGTGAGGTACAACATGCGATTGGTCCACCAGCACTGCTCTCTTGCCTCTCTCTTCTTCTACACATCCCTCTCCTTCTATTCCTCGTTTTCTATTCAATCATTACGCTCTCCTTGCTTCCACCTGGGCTCTGATGTCCTTTTCAGTTTATTAGTCGTCGTATTATACTCGTTTCAAAATAGTATATAACTCTATAATCCTTTTTATGCATCATCAACCCATATTATTACATTTTCATGACTAATTCTATCAGAACTAATATTCTCCTATGCCTATAAATATGATATTAAATTTATAATAGTCTATTCCCTATTTTCGACTATTCTACGAAAAATCCACTCGAAAATCAGTGACCAATCAAGAAAGAATGTTTTACATATTTTGCATGGAAAACGAGGTTCTAGCTGTCGAATGGGTGTTGCAGGCTGTAGTTGTCAATTGTGTCTCGTCATACCTGTGTTCGGTATCGAAGGGTCGCTAATTATTATTCGTACTACACTTCCCAACGTTTTGTTGTTCATCGACTTCGTTTATTATTCATCGTTCATTATGCGGTGTGCGTTACATGTTGTACTGTGAGCGTACAAGAAGAATGAAGGCTAGAGATATTTCCCTCTATCCTCCGAGCATATAGACACGTCGCTTGAATTGCGCACACGTAGAAACATTGTTTAACAAGTGGTGTACAATGCAGAGACCTCACTCGTTGTTCTCTATTGAGCGCAACGATATTACTGCATAGTAGCTTTAAGCACCTCATCCCACCCCTATCCACCCCCGGTAACCCCGACTATAACCCCTCGATAACCGCCTGCTTTTCTCACACATTACCTGTCCAGCAAATGCATAATTGGGCGATCGATCTGTGGATGCCATATTCGACAACCAAAACCCCTCGAGGCCTCATATCTGTCAGAATTTTTGTCCGACACTTGAACGAATTTCATGAATCGACAAATATGAAGCACAACCAGATACATTCTAGTGCAGTGTGATTGGGAACTTAAGTCGAGGAGAAAAACATTGGCTAATGGAGGTTTTTAATGATTGAAAATGGGTCAAAAAGGAACTTGACTTTTTGTTCATATGCTGCAGTTTATAAATTTTTTTTTCTGTACCTTTTAAACAAATTCTAGACTAGAAAAATACCAATAAGTAAATGGAAACTTATCAGACGATTTCAAGTTGCCGATAAATAATGAAGTACCCGCAGACAAAATGGAATGAATTTTGAGATGGCAAAAAGGAAAAAAGTACGAGGAAGAAAACTATGTGGTATTAATAGAGGAAATCCGGGACACGTCTGAGTCGTAAAATATCTCTCTCCGTTTTCCTTCTGATCCTCACGTCGTCGAGTTCCTTTTTCTTTCCTTTAAAATTCGCTTTTCTGCCGCCAGTGCTTGTCTCTCCATGTCGTTTTTCTCCCTTGTTCTTCTTTCTCGTTCTTCTTTCCCCTTGGACCCGCGTGGACGTTTAAAAACGTCTCGCTTCGCGTTCGCGGAACAAAGTAATTTAACATGAATTAACATAAATCATTCGAGTTCCGCACACGGTTATTCACTCACTCGAATACATTCACTGGGTGGTCGCGGTAGTCGACCTACACCCAACCGTCGTTCAACCCCCAACCCCAGACTACAACCCCACGGCCGATTACAACGAACCGACAGAAATTTTCAATTTTCCAACCTCCCAATGGAAGTAATTTCCGGAGGGTTTTCTTCTGCTATTTTTCATTTCTAAAATAATTTTTTTTATACACCTGACTTTTATAATTCTGTAATTCTCACGCGGGATTATGAATTTGCACTATATTTTTTACTAGAATTAAACGGCGTCAGATTTCAGTGAAGACAAATTAATGATAATAAATGTTTCAATATCCCTGCCATAGGCGCTGTTTAAAACACTTGTTACATTTGTTCCAATTTAAAAAACGTAATTTTACCATTTTATTTTGAAAATATTGAATATATTGTTGTTGAAAACGTAATTTGGTTTTTGGAAATTGCGCAAATTGTGTGAATATGCCGAATTTTAAATATTATGGAATTTAAAAGGATTTTACGAAATTGATTGGCATTTTCAGAAATTTTAAGTGACTTTATGAGATTTCATGGCATTTGACTACATTTTGTGGGATTTTAAGTAATTTCAAGGGCTTTTACAATATTTTATAGGATATTGAGTAATTTTAAGGTGTATTAAGGAATTCAAGGGATTTTACGAAATGTATAAAGGAATTTCACTAGATTTTGTAGGATATGTTAAAGGGATTTTAAGGAATTTCACAAAACATATTGAGATTCCTGAAATCACACAAGGAATTACAAGTTTTCATGTTTGAAAAATGAAAAATTCTATATTATTTTGCACACTTTTGAAACCCCTGAAAAATTTTAAAATCCTTTGATTAAAAATTGTTTAGAATCCTCTGAATCTTTTTAAAAACGACAAATTAATCACCGTGGATCATAGTTGCTAGTTTTATCAAATATTCAACGAAAGATACGAATTTGTTTAAAAGTTAGCGTATTACAGATTAGGGGGTGCGTGTCAGTGAGAATCACTATATTGGGAGTAAAGAAAGAATGGTGGTTGGAGCTAAGCGGGGTCAAGGGTGAAAAAGGATAAGCCGGATAGAAGGGTGGATGGAGATTCATGGAATTTAGGGTTTACAATAAAGTTTTCTTATCTAATTATTTTATAATTAAACGAGCAAAGATGTCGCACAGAGAGATAAGCAATTAGAAAAGTAAGATTACTTAAGAATAAATTTGAGAAAAATTTTGAAAAAGCGAAAATAATCCTGTTAGAGCGAGAGAGGGGTAGCAAATTTATCAAGAGGGGTGCGGGCAGTACCATGCGTATCGTGCGGGGGCTGGTCAGGGGTGGAAAGCGAGGCGAATGGTGTGGGTTCGGCGACTGGGAAGCAACCATTTATTTTCCACCCCCGGGAACGAACCGGCATGCGGGCATCATTAACGCCAACCTTAACCACCCCCCATGTGTGTCTTATGGCCGATCCTCGCTCTCTTCGAGCTTTATTAACCATTTGCGGCGCTGCTTCGCTGGTCCAATACCGACGCTATCTGCGATCGTTTGCTTTTACTATTTCAGTACCCTGAACATATCTAGGTGTCCTTATATTTCAGTCTCGAACGATTTCGAATTGCGTCGTTCCGAACTCAGTATTACTCCCCATCAAATTCGCTATTTGGATGAATAAACGACTCCTTCAATTTCTCATGCTATTACGAACGTGCAATGCACAATTGTTCTTGCTTTAGATGAGTTAATTACTTAGATTCGAAATAACGTATTACAAAAGGTATATGAATGATATTATAAGAGATTTTGCTGCGATAAAAAACGGTTAGATGAATTCAATAATTCTGCTAGAGAGAGTTTTAAGCGAACTGCCATTCCAGAATAACCAGTTTCTTCCTTTTCGCAGGAGGTCCACCGCAAGGGATGCTGCATCTCGGCAGATTTAAGTATCTCCCAACCCCTCGAGAGAAAAACAGTTTTTTGTGAGATCGCGGTCCAGTTTCATCCAGACTGACCGGTGCAGACCCCACCTGGACTGAGGACCCCCAGCCGCCAATCAGGTTTTTATTCTGATTCACAGTCCTTTGATATTCAGATCCAGATTCTCTTTCGATCGCGAGAATCAAGAGGACCTTTTTCGAGTTAGTCGTGTCAATGAAGTCCTGCTCGCAAGTTGGAAATTACTGTGCTCGATTTCATTTTCCTTGCGAAAAGTGAATAATTTTATTTCGGAATCTAGTCATATTTCGGATCTAGTCATATTATAGCAGCGATCCTTGTCTTTAAGATTAACTAACTATATGAGATTAGTTGGTTACAAAAATTTTGAGTGTTTTAAAATGAATAAAGCGAGATATAAAACGGAATATATAACATTTATAAGTAAACTTGTGGTAAGTAAACAAGCTTTATAGAAAGTGAAAGAAAGAATAGTAATTTTCAACCTATATCTATGAAAGTCTCGTGTAGAAATTTTCCAGTGGCGTTCGAATGGTTCTTTCCTTTTTTAATGAGAGAAACGTGTAACATGTGATACATGGTTTTATTACCTTTGTGAATATCCAAGCTTCCCGAGGCTATTTGTTTCCTATATATATAATCATTACAATGCATCGTGTATGATTATTAGAACCATCTGCATACATCATTATTCATTATGATGCATAATAACTCCACGCACATTCTCTTCGTCCCAAAATGCTCATCTACACAGTGAATTTTTTTATACAACAAGCTAAAGCTATTTTTAAATAACTAAATATCTATTTTAGCGGGGGTACGTGAAATGAAGTTTCGTGAAATTTCTCTGAAATTTATTACTTTAACTTTAATTTGACCAGCTTTTGTTACACATTTCATTGTTGCAAAGTTGTACATCTAATGATTTACAAATTTTGCCAGATTTTTTCTATCACTTTCATAAATAAAAAAAAAACCTCGGGTCTCACAGACTCCCGTTGACAGTAAAAAGGTACCAAAAAAACGTTGACAGCGCAAGGGTTAAAATAAATAAAACTTGAGATCTTTTATATTTTACAAGCACTATAAAAAATGTCAGAAAATTTCCCTACAATTTCTTAAGGATTATTCTAGATTTTTGTTTGGGAAAATGATTTTCGTCAATGTTGTTGGGAATTTTCCTAATTCTTCTGAGAAATTTCCCCCCTTGAGCTTTTCGGGAATTGTCCTTAGCAAATCTTCGGAAAAATTTACAAAATTTGAAATGATATTCCCCAAGACCATTTCAGCAATTTTCCCTACCAAATGTTTGGGAAAATTCCGGAAAGATTACGGAAATTAGCGTCCCAAAAATTTCGGGATTATTCCCGAAGAAATTTTTTAGATTGTGAATATAGTTGAAATGAGGAGAGCGTGTTGTAAAGGTCACAATTTAATTTCAGTTTATTTAAAAGTGGCGATAAAATACCTTAGACGACAGAGTAAGCTTCACGCTAATAAATTGGTAAATCGTGAGTTAATTCCATTACTCTGGGATGATCCTGAGTAATAGAAGAGGGGGAGAGTTGCGAAGGTGGCGGGGTAGAAGGAAAAAAAGTGAGCCGATAAAAACGACGAGCGACAAGCTTGAAAACGAGGGTGGGCGTGTGGCAGCAGCTTTAAAACGATCATCGCGAGCGAGTTCGAACGTATCTAACCTGTTAGAGGGAGAGAGAAAAAAGAAGGTATCGAAGAATTCGATAAACCTCGAAACCACCTCCGAGGGTTGGACACATCGTATAACGCGAATATCGCCTTCGTCCCGATTAACACGGACGTTAATTGACAATATACACATCATCCAGTTTTAAATCATAAACGAAGCAATATAAACGGTATATTAAATTGTTAATTAAAGGATTTTATATACCTAAGCATCAAATTGTCAAAATCAATAATTACTACAAATTTATATGAAGTAGATTTATTGCTTTTTGTAATATTTCAGGAATCGTGATTTTGTATTAATTTTTTCTGACGAAACAAAGGGATTTGGACAAAGAGGTTTTGTGGATTTTGAGTGTGCCTGAAAAGGGTGCAAAGAGAGTAGTTTTTTCGTGTTTACAAAACATAAAATTGCCCGAAAACCTGGCACGAATTGCAACTAGTCTAAACCGCGTTTCAACCCCAGGTAGCCTTGGACCCCACGCGGGCCGCCGCACCCACGGGGAAGCGGTTAAAACAAATGAGCGGCCAGCGCTAGCCTTAAATTAGCGCCAGCAAGGGTGGTTTTCATTTCCACCCTTAAATTAGGACTAAGCCTCGTGCCTCCAAGTTTCACGGGTTTGATCGGATGAGTTACCGCCCGTTAAAAGTTACGCCGACGCGGATTAATGCTCTCACTCCTTGTTTTCTCCGAGAACTGTGGATGTCCTCCGAGAAATGCCGAGTGGAAAAAGGTTGAAAGGAAAAAAAAAAGAAGAAAGCACCACTTAATATCTCTGCTTTTAATTCTCATATTTCTAAAAACTTTTTTATCTTAAAGCATCCTTTTTTATCTTCACCCCATCTCTCTCGTTAACTTTTATTTGCCAGGCGACTCTCCGAGCTTTTATGAATTACTTGTTGCGCCACCAGTTTTACTTGAGAAAAAATCGCTTCCGGCTACGATGTCTCCTTTTTTTAAAAGAAAAAAGACAACGAGAAATTAAGGTTTCTTGGTTTATAAATATAAATCGATTCACATTTTTGAGAAGGGCAAAGAGTAAACTAAATATCCTGCATTTAAATACCAAATGAGCGTTTATACTCCCCCATAATTAATATTACTCTTCAGTCAAGTAATTATATTTGCTCTGCGAAGAAGTCTATCATGAAATTCTAATATTAGGAAAGTTTCATCACCAAATGAACATGATTTCCATCTCGATTCTCTCGTCTGTGAGAACAAATACTCGAAACGTAAGCACTAGTTTGCCATCAGCGTCAGAACGACTTTCGGGTGGAATAGTATGCTTCGGAACTTTGATGTCGCGACCAATCAGGACTGGAGACCGCAGCGGAGTTCGAAATGAGTCGCACACTGAAATCGCTTTTAATCCAATAGCGGTCCTTAATAATCCAATAACACGGAATCCAGGTCCGAGAATCCCGTCTAAGCAAAAGAGGGTCGAAGGAGGTGGGGGTGAGAGATATAGTGGGTGTTTGAGGTGATGAAGAGGTGCGGGGTATGGGACGAGGAAGCATAGGAAACTCATACGGAAAACCACCCTTCGGTCCCTGTTCACCCCTTTCTCACCCCCTTTTGACCACCCTCCGTATTTCCATCGCGAGAGTCGGTCGCGGCCATGTTGCCAGAATTGCCACCACCTACCCCTTTCTCCTTTTAATACCCCCCGCCTAGTCATCTAGTCCTGTCGGGTCTGCTATGTAAATGTGAACCAACCCCATACCATCGCCCTTTCTACTCCATCCCAACGACGACCAACGACTCTCGTCTCCCCCTTGAACTCCGGCCGACCACCCCCCGCGAACTGCCTCCAACTAGCAGCCCCTAAATCTAAGTCCTACGAACCAGTACACTCAGCTTAGAAAATTATTCTCCGCGGAGGCGTATTTTAAATGGATCAAAAAAAAAATAGTTAAAAGTTTTTATTAATTATTCTACACAGAATTTCCAATATGCGGATATTATCGGGGTCCGTTCGAGAAAAACTTGGGCCGAATCGGCTTATATAGATGGGGCCAGCCTCGAAATGAAACTAGATTTATTTTTGTTTCTTAGCCTGATTTGAAATAGGGAACAAATTTGGCAATTTCTGCACTAGATTTCCTTTTTTTTGTGATCCCGATTGGGCCCAAATCGAAGTGTGCATGATATCTAAAAAACTATTGAACATACTGCCTTCAAATTTGGATATTTTACTTAGTCGACATTCCTTTATCGTTTTATGAACCCAAAAAATGAATAAGTTAAATATTTTCGTCCTTATAGCAAAGAGATCGGTCAATTTTTATGGATCGATCGATCTTATTGCTATTGGGAAAAAGTATTTACCGCATTTTACGTATAGATTTTGAAAGGGAACAATGACTCTCTTCCAATTACACAATTGGGTAAATAATACACTAAAGTTCTCGTTTGGAAAATATGTATTGTTGAATCCATAAAAAAGCAGTTCCAATTTCTGTTGAAAATAAATCCACATTTGTAAATTTAATTTAAAAATTCCAATTTAATTGAAATTTTCGTTTGAATTCGGAAATTACTATTTGCTCACTACTTGTAAGGTATGAACGATGAATGTAATTAAAGTATCTCTAATTAACGCGACTATGAATAGGCATCCATTCATTTCTCATAAAGGGTTTTCCATACCCCGAGAATTGGATGAACTTTGAATTCAAATATTGAAGTTTTATGCTACCGCTTATTTCGATTTTGTTTTTTGGATGTGTTTGTAAAGCAGCGTCGCTACTTTTTAAGCTTTTCTTTTCAAATAAACTTTTATATTAAAGGATATTACAGACGAAATTCAAAAACTTTCTGGTTCAAATCAATTTTTCAACTAGTATGATTGAGAGCCAATCAAAGTCCAAAACTTTTAAAAGCACGTGACACGTAACAAGAACCGTCTTTATGAAACTGAGATAAATAGAATTAGAAAAATATGAAAATTATGAATTTGGTGTCTCGGGAACGAATTTTTTCTATTAATTCGAACTTCTCTGAAAAGGCGACACCATTTTCCTTCTTACACCCAAATAAAGAACCACAAGACAGTAAAAGCAGTCATATCACGATGACAGCGAAAGCAGTCACCGTGAAACACGCCGACGAGTTTCCGGCTGGCTTCCGGCAGTGTCAATCTGCAGCTCTGTGTACTTCGCATCAGGGTTTGCGTTATTTCGAGCGAAAAGGTTGACCCATCCATTGTACCCGAAAAACCGACTCGATTTCCCACATTGCTGCGAATCTACATGCACGCACGCCAAGTGGGTATACGGCGGCCATTTCCGCCGCACAGGAGTTCTAAGCGCGCTAAATAATGGCCGCTAGAAATCCAGGGGGGTCGAAATGTCCGTGCATACTGAGAGTCATACCAGAGTTTGCATTAGTCTGCGAATTTCCTTGCTCGTACGTGTGCCAATCTAAAACACGATATACGCAACTAAATGCATACGTAACAAATGCATGTGTATATGAATTAGTTTGTTTATGTCCATGTGTGTGAAATTGTATGAATATGTGAGAATATCTTCAAATGTGTGTCTGAATATCTTCAAATATGTGTGAATATCTTCAAATGTGTGTGAACATCTGCAAATGTGTGTGAATATCTTCAAATGTGTGTAAATATCTTGAAACGTGTGTGAAAGTGTGTATGGTGGTGTGTGTGGCTGGATATTAATTTAGGCACGCGGTCCTTTCACCCCTTTCAACCCCACTGACCCTGCGAGCTAAGAAAAATGCCTCCACGTTGGGGAACTGCTTCGTGTACCGTTAGAGTTTAATCTCGAAAGCGTGAGTCCGTGTGCGTTAATGTGTCTGCCCACACTAATGCCCGAAGTCCACATACGACGTACTTCCGTCCACATGCTTCGTTCCAACGGTGAATTCAAAACGGGGTGGTGTTAGTACGCTGGGGCGCACTCAACCGGGTAGATAGAAGAGGGTGTTGGGAGTCGAGTCGATTCGGGCTAGGAGGAGGTGGGAGGTTTGGCAAAAGGCTGAGACAGGTGGGAGGAAAGGGGGACGTAAGAAAAATGCGGAAGCGAGACGGAGGGTGAAAAGAGAAGGAGAGAAGCTGAGGGATGGCTTGGGGTTGGAGAGAATGAAAGGGAGAAAGAGGGAGCAGAGAGCAACGAAGAACGCTTCGAAATTGCACATACTCTCTTCGCACTAACTCTCTGCGGAATATTAAAACGCTATGCAAGGTTTTGTTTTCATTGAAATAAAAATGATTTGTTTGAATTGTTATATAGTTGGTTTCTAATTTCGAAGTGGTTTTAAAAGTTGAATGGATGGAAAATTTCACTGTATGGAAAAATTTGATAGTAGTCGAACGAATCTGGCTTTTTTTGACCATCTAGTCGAGAATAACATAAAAATTTTCCTGACCGTGTAACATAGGGTTCTGACAAAGTTTTGGTAAGTTGCTGGACTGTTTTACTGTTCTGACCTTCGAAATCCTTTTAAATACTACGAAATATTTTAAAAACCATAAAAATCTTTTGAAATTCCTTAAAATTCATTGAAATCTCTTAAAACTCTTAGAAACTTCTTAAAATTCCTCGAAATATCCTGAAATCCCTTAAAATTCTACGAAATCTTTTTCAGAAATCTTAAAAATCTTTAACATTTCCTAAAAATCGTTGTGTCAAACCTAATTGGTTTTTGAATGACTTGAAGTAGTAAAAAGTAAAAAAAAAAAAAAATCGCACACATGTTGATTTTCTAGTTAAATAAACAAAACTGGGAATTCAATCGGGCAAAGATTTCTGCATCGATTCCTCTCAAATTGTATATACACGTATAACGTATCCAAAGCAAAACTTGTAGCGCTAATGCGTTTTCGATTCGGTTTGCTCTCTCGGTTGAAAAATCTGGAACAAACGATTCATAAATTGCCAATGGACTGCTGAGAATGACGGAAGTTATGGCGAAGTCATTGTCGCCGGTGGTCTTCCTGCGTAACACAAACACAGGGAGATTCGCTTGAGCGTGAGTTTAAGCGACTTGTGTGTTGGTTAGCTGGTTCTGGATATAGGAGATGGTCGGGGTTTGTCCCTTGCTAAGCCAGCGTTAAGGGTAGTAGATGGAACCCGCAGGAAGGTGGGTGGCTATAGAGACAAGTGAGGACGAGAAGGAGGAAGAGAGAGAAGAGAGAAGGGAGAGGAGAGTGGGTGGAGGAGGTGGTTGGGTGAGCAGAGAGGATGAGAGGATGAGAGGATGAGGAAGGAGAAGAAAATAGAGGAAGAGAGAGGAAGAGAGAGGAAGAGAGACTGAGTGAGTCCATAGGTCGGCAGTCTTACAGATCAATAAAGCTAACCACCCTCCTCGGCCACCCACCCACCCACTCCCAACCCCCGACACCTCAAGAACAAACCCCAATATGTCTGACAACAATGCCCGTCCATTGGATTAGACGCTTCCGCCGCTTCACCGACACCCGACCTCGGCGTTTACACCGTTTTGGCGTTAAACTCACTGGCACTCTTTACTATCTCCGTTCACAACTTCTCTGAATTTTCATCATCCCATGGCACTCTTTTACCCTCTTGTCGATCGTCAAGGGTATTTCCCGCCTCCTCTTCGAATCTTCCGGACACTGAGTTCTTGAATCTAGAAGCCACTCTACTTCAACCCTCGCTAATTACCTCTATTTGAGCCAGTCACGTCCTGCAAATCCTCCCTCGTGATTTGCCGGATTCACACCCACTAATTAGGAGTAAGAGGTTTCGATATTAGGCGTGGATTAAAATTTGGCATCACCGCATACCTACTGAAGATAAACCTTTATCGGGTAAATCAGAGAGAAAACGACGAGAGAATTAATTGCATGGCCCTATATCTTTTCACGATTTTAAGTAGAAAAGGCGCGCGTTGGTAAGACAAGGCACTTTTTATCCTCAGATTGTCGAAACATATTTTTATGACAATTTTCACGAACGTAAATTAGTAACAATTTTACTACGAATTAGTAGTCGGTAGAAAAACTACCCCTCCTAATTTATTCATCCTTTAAACCCATGCAAATTTTAATTAAATTTTAATTTTCAGTTCTTCATCCGTTTCTGCCTCTTTTTTATTCAAGAAAAATAATGAGAAGTGAGCGCCTTATTAAAAAATTTAATAACTCCAACTAACGTGTGAAAGAAGTCGTGCATTGTCTGACCTTCCGCGTGGTATTAGCTTTTCTCCAGGGGGTTTTTCGAGCTTCCCTTCTATGGGCTCGTAAGAGGATGTGCGCGCCAACAGAACGTTGAGAATGTGCTACACAAGCGCCTCTTTGCTGTGTGAGTGCAAGCGGTGTAGGTGAATCTCACATACAGAGCCGCACACCGACTTGAAGGACCCTTTCAGGATATTTTCTCAGTTCTTTCTTGCATGGCCCCTCGCCCTAAGCAGTCGGCGCAAGGGGTTGGCTTGAGGTCCTGGCATAAGACCCCCACCAGTTATGCTCCTTATTGATCGTCCTTCGTTCCTCCTCTCCTCCGTTTGCTTTCTCCTTCTCCTTTATCCTCGCTTAGGTCCACCCCTGCAAGCTATCCACCCGCCTTTGTGGCCCACCAGCCAAAAACCACCCCCGCCAATAGTAACCCCCGGTACAAAGGTTCGCCGTGATCCGGCGCTGGGCTACCTACCATCGTTGACCAGACCTTTATAATATCTATGTGTGTAGTTCCGAGGTCTATATAGTTGCTGCCTATACATCCAAATTGTTATTCTCTCATCCGGAAAATTAATTATAACTATACCACGCTCACATTTTCTTTCAAATTTCAACCCTCCATGGAACGACACTAATAGCCCGTTTCCCGAATGTTCGAGTGTCGCAAATCATCGCCTCGTCATTATCAGCAAATAATTACCCGTATCTTTTATGTCTCAGGTTCGACCACCCGCAAAAGTGGGTAATACATGTTTTCGGCAAAAGTCGGATTTCAAAGATCAGCTTTCCGCATTTTTTTGATGCTTTGATTACAGAGATTATAAAGAGAGATATTTTGCTTCATTATCAGCGTGCAAGTTATCGCGACTAAAATCTGATGATTAATAACTGTGCACTTTGTAGCGAGGAAAAGAAAAATTATGCTTTTGCAGAACTTGAGCTTCAATTCTGGTTTTAGTTAATTCTCTTTGATTATCACATTTCTGTAGTAGAGTGAAAGTAAATTTGAAAAAATGTTAACTTATTGTCAGTGGAGAGCTAGCAGTCCGCAGAGAAATATCCAAATATTTCAGATATGCTACAGCGCATTTCACTAGTGTAACTTTATAATGCTGAAATAATTTAGTAGAGTTGCGCTGAAAATTGGAATATTCTGAAAGTAAGCTATATACGTTTTGAATGTGGTTCCGTTCTGCTTGAATGATACAGTATGATACATAATCTTCTTCGACAATTAAATAGATTTTTACTTTCAATATCTCGAAATTAAACGCCGGTAATTTCAATCCGTTTTTAGATTTAATGCTAGATTTAAATCCATATTTTATCCTAAAACAAGATCAATTTTCATATTTTAAAACTTTTTTCCCATGTACGCCTGGCAATATTAAACGAAATTCAATGACCAAGTATGGAAATTGCTTGTAAGTAGATTAGGCAAATTTTAGTCAGACATGTTTTGCAAAAATGTAAAAATTCATAATGTGTGTAAGAAAAGAGAAAAAGAATTGAAGAAAAATCAAGTTGTCTTTCTTTAAGTAGATGAGGTGCATAATGGCAAGGCAGAACCCCTTTTTCTATTTTTAAGTAGATAAAGTGCGTTTTGGTACGACAAGTCATTTTCTATACGCTTTTATCTTTTTTTTTTTCAAGTTTACATCCGAGTTTTTTTAATTCCAGTTCCTATATAATCAATCATAAAAAATGGAAAGTTCTTTCTCAGTGGAGCCAATCAAGCTTTAACAATGGTAGAGTGAAACATGTGCCAGTCACGTGGGTCGATCGATCCCTTCCTTCGTGCTTTTTTTCCCCCGTTTTCCCGAAGAATCGCGCATATAGTAGTTTTTCATTCATATTTTCACGGTGGCGTGTTCGCGCGTCCGTTCATCGAAGTAACGCCGTGTTGCGAAATCGATTTTGAATAGCAACTCATCTCCCCTCTCTCCTCTCTTTTCCCCTAACCCTTTTTCGCTGTAGATTCACGTAGGTCGGGGTTACATTTATGTGTATGCAATCGTGCTTTTTTTATATTTTACAACTGTAGGTTTCGCGAAAATGGAGTATGACAAGTACACTACACAAGTATGTCACTCATTCGTTTTACTACAAGGCTACTTTCAGGAATTAAAATATTTTTTTAAGTTATACGTATATTCGAAATATGATATTACAAATTAATATAAATATAATATTAGAAAGTTTAATTAATCAATGTAATTCCAGCATTTAAAACATATCCTAATTAAAATTACAGGTAATAATAAATCGATCAGATCCTCATTTCTTGGATTGCTTCTATTTGCGGAATATTTACAATAATCGTATGCATATTGATCATCATAAGTCATGAGAGGAGTGTGGGAACGTGTTTGTTTACAATTTGGAGAGACACGCGTTGCAGGCACCGAACGTAATTTAGGATCGTTGTATAGCTATAGATGCAGTCGCCTATCAGAGATATCAGATCAGAGCAACAGCTGACGGTCCATATATCTATCGACCCATCGCCCTCTATCGATATTGTAATAGTTTGCTAATAGTTCCACAATTGCTCGACCATTTGTGTCTACCGATGATGACCATCGTCCAGCAACTGCCCTTGTGGAACGCTAACAGTCGCATAATAATATTTTCGTACAATCTCTATCCCTCTATCGCATCATGTTTGGAATGGTTTTTTAATTTTTAATAGTTTAAAAAAATGTAGTGATTATTTAAATCTTTAAAATTACTATTTTAAAAAACCATTTACAGATGGAAAAGGTGGTGAAGAAGATAAAAATCAGAAGTTAATCAATAATGAACAATTAAAGAACACTTTTCATAATCTAAACTAACAGAACTAATAAACATATTAGTTTGTCGAAGTAACCTCGTTTTTCACATGGATTTTTATTAAATTAAAAAGTTATAATTAATCAATTTAGAAGTATATAAATTGAAGCTATAATGTGTTCAGAACGTCAGAGGAACCATTTTGGCCGTTATGCCAAGCCTCTCAACTATATTCTCGGGTGTTCGAACTTTTAACGAGTTTGTGACGTTATCGGGTTTCTGAAGGGCCGCAGCTCAAAGTCTTGTAGGTGGGTCTGGCTCTTTGTAAACGTGTAAACAGTTTTTATCGCCGCCATTAGCGATGACCACTCGTTCATCGTCAACTCGTCGCTCAAGGCGGATCGTGTGTCCTCAAACAATCGACCCTTTTTCTTCGCCTCTCCGACCGCCTTCTAATTATGTTTGCACTTTTGAGTGCTGTCGTACTTTTTTCTAATTATCCACTCGGTTAATCATCCCTGCCAATGATCACATGATAAGTGTAGGTATAAAAAAAAGTCGACTATTGACTTTGTCAGGGAGTCTCTCAACTTAAGTTTTTATTCTATAATTCCAGTAATGATTTTTAAAATCACTAATATATCTTTCGTTTTATTAATCTCTCTAAAATTGAATCAGTGAAAGTTGACTGATTTTTAGTGACTCTTTTTTCAAGATTTCATTCAGTGAAAATTCACTGATTTTCAGTAGATTTTTCACTAATTAAAATCGTTAGAAAAGAGTCACTGAAAATCAGCGGAATTTGACTGGGAATCAGTGAAATTTCACTGATTCAAGTTTAGAGACATAACAGTTATTTATTTTCTTTTATTTTATTTTATTTATAGCAGTGAAAGGGAACATGCGATCGTGGAAATAAGGCGGCAAAGAGAAGCATTTATAGAAGCGGGTTGTATTGCATTCGCCCATTGGGGGTAGAAAAGAGTAAGTTCGAATCGCGTTTGCGCGTTACTGTATTGCAGAATGTATAGAGGAACAGCTGTTTTATATTCATAGACCGATAAAAAACGTGTTGGCCAATGGCCTTCACATTCTTACCACCGATTGCTTTTTCAATGTCATTACAACTTATAAGAGAGTGTAAACATATTAACAAGAATGTAAAATTATCAGATGATATTAATTACGGCAAAGCTTTCAATAGAATATGAAAATAGGAAGATTTTTACTATGCTGTTATTTGTTAAAAGTGAGAGCAAAAGTATTAATCACTTGATAATTCAAAATTCGCTAGACAATTCAAAAGTGACTGGAGAGATTGCAAAATATCTCTTTATCTTTGAGCAAATAACTCTGGCTAGACTTGATTGCATATTCAATTAGGATTACCCTACCAAAGTCACTGATTGTAAATCATGTATAATTAACCTTATTAGTGAATTCCAGATAATGGAGTTTATTTGTGTTTGCATATTATTATTATTGATTTAAGAAGAGAATATATCTTTGCGATTTTACGAAGGATTTCTTTCCTTAAAGCTATGTGGCAAATAATGGTTCACAAACAAAAACAGATTTTGATAAATATGTAGAGGCCGAAAGTACGACTCTGAATTTCACCTCGAGCAGTTGTATTTATGTTCCGAATGTCTGTCATACTTATCATTTCGATTTATTAATACCGAACGTAATTGATTTGCAATAATGATAACATTATTCACATTGTCAGTTTTCCGTACTCGATAATCAGCAGATGCATAAATATCTGTGTTATCTGTGTATCAATTTCTTTGTCAGGTGTCAGAAGTCAACCACTAAGAAAATTGTGTATTAATTGACGTCTGACGCCCACCATCTGGGCCTGACCGGGCCCAGACCTGAAAGCCACACTTCCAGTCGGTGCCGTGTTTTTCATCACTGGTCTGGGCCAGGTTTGAAAATTTCTACATGGGTGTATTTTACCAAAAAATGTATAATAAAAAAAAGAAACATCTCTTGAAATCCGTTAAAAGTAGTGAAAATCTCTTAAAATTATTTAAAATTCCCGTAAACCTTTTGAAATCTCTTAAAATTGCATCAAAGAAATTCTAAACAATTTAGACAAATTCAAAGTAATATAAAATACGTAAATAGATAATTCAAAAGGAATTAAAGAAAAATCGAATAATTTAAAAGAATAAGGCAATCAAACAAATTCAACTTAAAAAAAATCCAACGTAAATTCAGCATAATTGTAATACTCTCATTAATCCTCTCAGTAAAATTACCCGATTTGAAATTCTAGAGAATTTCGAACTTTCTGAACATCGTACCACCCTTTCGCCTGAAACGCTTCATCTCGCAACAAGATTCTAATCGTCACGCCCAGCGCGATTGAATTTGGCGCCATTGGGGCAACTTTCTTAACTACCTGGTATTTTTCGCTTGTTATTTGTAGTGGTACGAGTGCTTCGGCGGGAGGATTTATAAGCACTCTAGCAGGTAGTACAACGAGTGGAGCGTATCAGGCTTGGTAGTTTTGCCGATGTTCCTCGAGGCCGGAGGCTAGACGAGAACGACGAGAATAGGGGGTGGGTGGTATGGAGTTGAGGGTTGTCGGGTTGGAAGAGTGGTGGGCGGGAAGGCGAAGGGCGCGAGGGTTCGAGGGAGAGAGAAGGCGATGGAGAGCGAGTAAAAGCGAGAGACACGATGAGAGAGTGTTCCTGGGGCAAGTCGGCCGGGGTACGGTGAGGGGTGGAAAGGGGGTAGCGCGTTAAGCCACACCCGCAAAAACAGCCCCTGCCAAGCTCGGTAGCGGCCGAGCGCATCGACCGAGCGACCATCCCCCGACTCAACTCCTCCGCCTCCACCACCCCCGCGGCAGCCTCACTACGTATGCGACAAGTTCGACTCAGCTTGCAAAAGCTTCCGAGGATGCTAACGTTTACATCCCCACTCTTGAAACTATGCAACGCGGGGGGAAGAGGTCGAAGCACCGGCGGGTGCATCCACCCCTTGCAAGCTCACACGCTCTTCGTCGCTCACGTGAGCTTTGAGCTTTTATCGTCCTTTTCTACCCTCTTCTTACCCAAATGATCTACCCCCTCTTACTCTCTTCAATGGTATATGGAGAAAGAGAACCACGACATCATAGCTAACAAGGACGTCCACCACCCGACTCCTTTTCGACCCTTCTTATCAGGTAGCGCGCGCAGGAGCTATCCTCGAAGAAAAGTGCGAAAAGCTCGGCTTTTTGCGCGGGAAAACTTTTCAAACTCACTCTGTTTCCAGTGGATGAGCTGGGAATGTGAATATCGATGTGTTGTGTATTAAGGGGAGAGATTTCTGTGTGTAGGAGAGTCTACCGACTGAGTCTACTTGCATATATGTGTATGATGTATATGCAAGTCTCATCTCATGATAAGGGGAGTCGGGTAAGGAGGAGAGGGGAAGTTTTTGGTGGAGGTTGAGAAGGGCAAAACTTAATGGAAGAAAGGATTAGTTTTTTTATGGATTCTGGGTGATCTTTTGTTTCTCATTTTTCATCTCGCACTTTAGTGATTGATAGAAAATGTAATTATATAATCTAGTATTTTTTTAAAGGATATTTATTTAAGGGTAAATGAAAAGCTGCATTTTAGTCATGTAAATATATATGTATTCCGCCAACTTTCTCGTGAATAAATAAATAAGATACATTTTGCGCAACAGACAGAAATGAGGAAAAGATTTATCCACTCTGGTGTCTGCTGCATAAAATATATTTTATTTATTTATTTACAAGAAAGTTGGCGAAATATATATGCATGTATGGTTAAAGACACGCCTTCTATTTGCCCTTAAAATTTTAGGCACTTTTAATTAATATGACAGTTAATCTTATTATATTAAAAATAAATTTAATGCACGTAGATATTTATCCAAGAATTATCAAAGTTGGAATTTCGATCATTTTTCAAGATATTGACTATAATCAATCTGTATACTCAAAATTTGATAATCAGAGGACTTTGTACTTTGATTTTTCCATGCAACAAATGATTAAAATTAAAATTGCACCAATTTAAAGAAGATAAGTCGAGAATTCTTGATATATTAAATTTTCGGTTTAGATTCCGACGTTAAGTAACCAATTGTAACCATTTCATTTTTAATAAAAATTGTCTCTTAAAAGTAGCCTACAAAGAACCTTAACACAAAATAAACGTAGAAGATATCGACCTTGAATACCTAATTTTATAAAATTTCATTAGAGAATTTAAATTTCTAATGAACCTTTCGATTGACATTATTTTATCTCTTAATTGTTTTGAGACGAAGGTCAATCGCACGATGATGAGTTGTCTATGCGTAGGTTGAACATCGGAGTGAATAATATCTAGAAAGGTTGGGTACGCCCCGAAGGGTTGGTCTATACTCTATGGGAGCAGTCGTAAGGGTCGTAAGGGACGGCTTTAATTAAGGCAAGTGGAGGAAAGAAAAATCCTGAGGGAATTTATAGAGGTCCGCAGACGATGGGGGATGTAAGGGACTAAAGGGAACTCAGAATTGACGGGGGTGAAAGCGAAGGCCTAAGCTTCACCGGGTGGTTCGTGGTAATTTTGACCTTCGGGACGACGGTTCTCTCTATAAAGGTCTGAATGCAAAGTAGACTTCACTACCTTAATTTCTTTACGCAATTAAACAAAGTATTTCTCTCGCTCTAGCCGTTCGCAGCTAAATTCGCGCTCGCGTTCTCTCGAGAACAGGTGGTGGTTTAAAAATATCCTGAAAACTTGCAGCTCATTTAGATAAGGTTGGAATGCCTTCAGTGACCGATTTGCTTTCAAATAACGAAGGAATCCAAGAATGGAAGAATCCAAGATTAAAATTCTTGTTGCTAAGGATTGAATCAGATTCTTATCGAAAAACAAGAAATGGCAAATCTTTGCCTGATTTTCGAAAGTGATAAATATACATTCGTTATTTAAAAAACATTTTCATTCCACAATTATTATTTGTTTAGTAATATATTTAAATGAACATTGTATGCAATTATTCAAATATGATTCTGTAATACGAAAAAGAGTCATGTAACTCAAAATCCCGAGCGTAAAGAGTTTTCAGCGGGCCGAGTAGTTCCCTGGAGAATGCAGGCTATTAAAAAACAACTCTTTTATGCTTTGTCAGTGATTCTCATAATTTAACAATTCTGTAATTACAGTACGCGAAACGCGACGGTATCAAAGCGACTCTCTAATTCCATTAAGTCAGAGTAAGATAACTGTGATTGCCGAGTGAGCGGTATAGGGTTTGGGGGTGTTATGGGGATGGAGGGGGGTGGAAGGCACTGGAAAGGTAACAGTGTTTGTGAGGATATCAGGGGAGGAAGTTCACGTTACATGGAGAGAGTGGGAGGAGGGAAGATCGATATTTTTGACTGCAATTTAGTCTGCATTTAATCAACGTTTAATCACCTTGTCGACAGTCCGGCTAATCCGCGAGCGTGCTTTCGGCGAGGTAGTATGCCCGGATGACGACGCCATGTTTAAAACACATCATTCCAGGTGCTAATAGAGCTCCCGGAGAGAAAATACCCTCGTGGCTTCTCACACAAAAAGACGCTGAGCGAAATGCGAGCTTGGCGATGATCCATCGTCAATCTTTCTCTCTTCTGCTTTTGTCGGTGCAAAATTCAGAAAGGAGACAAATTTCAATTTGGTGAACTGATAATTTCATATTTTTTTAATGAGAGAAGGAAAAGGGTTTAGTAGCAGAATAGAAAGTTACTGATTAATCAATTTGGGAGTTTGTGGAACTCATTAATTACTAGGTGTTCCGAAAATTATAAATGATCCTATATTCTCGAACTTTCAACACCTAGAATATTATATTGCAGTTCAGCAAACATTTACATGAAATAAAACTTATTTTTTCCCGTAGAGTGTGCACTTAATTTTAAATATGATTATCTGAAAGCTTGTTAATTCTGTAGCAGTTATGTTTTTAAAAATTATTTTTTTTTTTTTGGAAAATTAAAGTTAATCATTTGATAATTGAGATATACATTTCTGTATATTAAAATTGGAAAATGTTGGCAATTCTAGGCTCAATTTTGAAGAAAGATCCAATAATTGGATTGTGAAAAATCTGACAAGATTGTCGTTGGACGTATTGGATAAAAAATAAAATTAATTTACTTCATAACCGATTACCCTTCGACTTAGTGAGAGCCGATTGGAAATTTCTCCACCTACGTTGACACGTGTACATACATGAGCAACTCAATATCAAGGGAGACAGGCGAGTAGAGAGAGAACATTGGTGGCGACTTTTAATCAATCCGATTATTGTCAGGTGGATTGGACTTGGCATCGTTCCTTTACTAGACTCAGTATGCGTATTAACGTTTTACCATCGTTGCCTCTCCTCCCTCACCATATCTCACCTCTCTCAATACGTTCGAGGGTGTTTGCTTGTGTATGTTAGTGAGAACTCGCCTCAGCGATCGCTCTTAATTGACTCGTTCTTGCGGTCGCTTTTTTTATCGGTTCACTTCACCCCCTCGCTTCTTCGCTACCTTTATTTCTCTCTTTTTACTTTTATGCAGACGAGAGAAAGAGAGAAAAAAGCGATTTTATTTCATTGTCTGTTTATAAGTCGATTTAATGAAACACTTCTCCACTTCGCGTCGAAGCGTTAAAATCGACAGTAAATATTTTTCTTGCCCGACTGAAAAGGTGCAAATAAAAATAGGACGATAACAGATGGATTTTTGTTCAATTGAAAGATAAGAGCTGAAGCAATTTTAAAATTATATTACGCAATCAAATAGTCTTTATTGAATCAGTGAATGCTATTCAAAACTATCAATATTTTTTTATATAATATAACGAGTTACTATTTTATTGTGAAGTCTAAATGATTTCACGATTTTAAATAGAGCTAGCTGATTCAATTTCTGCGCGTAATTTCTGTAAACTTCTCAAGAAGAATGTTTACAGCAAAAAAGTTTTAGCATACACGACCACCAAATAGAATATCAAGTTTCCAAATTTTCAACTGCCAAGTTTTCAACGTAGTTGTACTTTTTTTTACAGTAGGTAGATATGCATTTACATTTCAGTGTTAATACCAATAAATAAAATATCGACCCTTGAACTAGCCTGGTACCAAGCTTTTAGTGCAAAGGTACCTAAAATTAGGTGCAAAGTAGTGATGGGCGATCCTCACCGAGTCCGTGAAGAATCGAGTACAAAGTACTCGATACTTTCGATCCTCGATTCGATTCTTCGCAAGTCGATGCATCGGTGGATCGATACTTTTTTCGATTGGATCGATCCTCGATTCGCTAAATACGTGTGTCTGTGTGAATCAGTGTGAATTGTGAAAGTAGAGGTGGTAAGTTTAATTTGTATTGCGCATGCGCCGATCCCATAGTATCGATACTTTGGGATCGATACATTTTGGATCGATCTTTAACTCGGATCGGATCGACAGTACTTAAAGTATCGATCCTCAAGGATCGATACTTTTTCTCAGGATCGCCCATCACTGGTGCAAAGACACTTTACGTAATGGTAGACTGTATAATACGAATGCTATGAGGTTTAAAGCGAGGATGCTGACATTTGACCTATCAATATTCACCTGAAGTAGCAGTGAAATTTTCTCTTTTGGCAGACAAGAATCGACGAGTGTGCTTTATTAGTTTATTCATCGTGGCGAATGTTGGATGCCGCAGAATTGCCATAGTGTGACATATCGTTGCAAACGCGTGCAGGAAACGGACTGTCCTCCGCCTACATTTCGTCGAATATACACCGAAATATATATCTGGCGCATAGGAAACGATATCCAGTGGTATAGATGGTTGCCTGTGTCTGCTCGCATACACACATATACATACACACACTGGTGCAAAGAAGTGGACAGCCTGGTCGTGACACTCAGAAGCACCATCAGTTATATAGAGATCGTCGACTATGCCACCCCCGCGCTTGTCGCAGGAAGCTAGTTGGTCGAAGGGCAGGGGGTGGGTTGGGCGATTGAGAAGGGGTTCTGCTTTTTTAAATTTAGCTATGAAGGATCCATCTTGGCCTGGCTGAATGCCCGATCTCCACACCTATACAATATTCTGATCCCTTATCCCCTTCAATTTACCCCACATGTATTGTATATCTTCATATACACGTGTGCTGTATGTGTCTAGTGTATTCGCACTTATTGCACCTCCATTACACTGATATTCAATTATAGAACAAAAATTATAGGCGAAAATTATAAATGAGACGACTTATCGATGCCCTGTTGTGGAACCAAATTGACAGATCGCTGAATGGAATTTGGCTCTTTGCTCCTCTGACCCTTTAACCCCACAACCCGGACAAGGGTGGTGACGTTTCTAATAATCTCGTTATTTCGGAATTTGTTACAGCGAAACGCGTGATGTAAGGATTTTTTCTTGTCATTTATTTAAATGTTTTTTTAACTCTTTATAAATGATCAGTTTGCTTCAATGCATAGATAAGCAATTGATTTCTCAGAGTAGTTAAGGTGAATAAGATGTTTTTAGGTATGATCCAGCCAAGCGTGAGAGTTTCCAATCGATGTTGATAGAAATTTATGTGAACTGTTATAAATTGATCAAGAATCGATGATATGAACCTGCGTGGCATGAAATCCCCGATTATTCACATTATTTCATGTCAATCATTCACAGTCAACAAAAACACGCCAATGTTGAGACAAATTGACTTCAATTAGGATTAACAGAAATAATTGATTTGAGATTAGTCAGATGGTCAACAAGGGAATTAACTATAACAAGCTTATAAAGTGGTAAACACGAGGCGTTATTTTTTTAGAAAATCTGTAGTTAATTATTTGAGGAAAGTTCAATAAAAAAGTAATTAGTGAATATTTTCATAATAAAAAAGAGATGTATGCAAGACTGAAAAATTATTATTTAAAATGTATATCTGTTCTCATTCAAAGTTTAACCTTTTCCCGGCTTTTGACTTCTTGACAATAGAGTTGAAAAGGTTACTTTGAAAAGGTTACTTCCTGAAAGGTAGATGCATTTAATCTTCTCGGGGGGAGGTTTGGGGGAACAAAAAATCTTTTTGGTTAATCGAGAGTCGATCGACCGCGCCACGAGTTCTCGAATGCTCGCATTGTCCGTTCGTGGATTGGTAGAGGCGATTGAAATCTTTCTCTCGCACCTCGTTTCCATTATCTATCATCCCGATTGTGCGAGTTCGAGCCGCGCGTTTTGCTTAAAGCCGATGGTATTTACACATTACGTACAAATCACGCGAGCCGGACTTTCAAAAAGTGTTCCATTTGTTTCCATGCATCCAGAGAATTTGAATCTGACAGCCGCTACGAAATTACAGTACCCATTAGAGTGTTTCACGAAAAACTTTTTTTTCTATGGGTGTGAGAATACTTACCTAATTTTTTCGCGAGCATTTTTCTAGTTTTCGATTTTTTAATAAGTATTAATTATAGAGAAATATTTTATAGATAAAAGTGGTCGATAATACAATTATGTGCCTTTATCTTTTTATGTTCCTACGAAATCATGACTTTTATGACTACTATCGGCACCATTTCTTTTTCTAATCAGCTGTAAATTGACAATTTCCTGCTTTATATTCTCAACCATTGTCACCTATAAAATATTTCTCAATTAATACTTAAGCTTTAAAAAAAATCGAAAACTACAAAAATTTCAATTTTTGCGTAAAATTGATGCTCACGACCTTTACAATTATTTTTAAATCTTAAAAAATTAGGTATAAGTTCCATTTAAAGAAAAACTTGGATAATTATTTTGTCAAAATTCCTAGATGGGGACAGTCGCTATTTTCTTTAAGTACTAAAAAAACGTCCTGAAAAATCTGAACTGATTAGAGCCGGACCAGATCAAAAAAATGCATTTTCACCAATTTTCAACTCATGCCAACTCACGCCATTTTCATCTCTATATCTCACAAACTTTGGTATTGGAAATATGTCAAGAGCAATTGAGAGTTGAGATAGGAATCACACCTAGCAAATTACTTGAAGTGTGCCGTACGATATCGATGCGATGACCAGATATTAAATTAGTCTGAATATTTTTCTATTTCTCTTGATATTTTAGACATTCTAAATTGAGTATAAAATGAATGAATTAATGTACGATTGTACATATGGAATAGTTTGAGGCTTCTCAATCGATCACCGAAGTTAAGTAACGTCTGACTCGGTCACACTCGGATGGGAGCCGTTGTACAAAAAGAGGTGTTATTGGTCGCCTTTACTCTCAAACCAAGAAAACCAAGAATTATTTGATGGACTTCTGCTTGACAAAATAACTGAATTAATTCGTAAAAAAATAGAAAAAAAGTGGGGGGGGGCGACTTTACCCACAGTGCCGACATAAGACCACTTTCCCCTAATATATATATATATATATATATATATATATTTGCCGTGTACGGACACAAATATCGTCTCAGAGTATGAAATTTTTTTCTACGAAAATAAATTTGAAAAATGTGAAGTTCTATCGAGAACCTGGCGTTTGATGACTTTGGGAGTCATTTTTCAAAATGTCGACTGCCTCAACTAGAGGGGGTGTTCAACCCTGAGCGTAGGGTGGCAAAATGGCGTCGCACGGTAAATCGATGGAGGCTAGTCACTACAGGCGCCCTCGCTTCCACAACCCCCTCGAACTCACCCTCTACTCTAGCCACCTTCCCGCCCCCCTTGACGAGACCCTCATTTTCGAGCTTCACGCAAGCGCCCGCACCCTCAACATAGTCTTACAGACGCCTAAGCGCAATTTCGTGATACCCTTGACGATTATTTACCAAAGAAGGAAAAGGAAGTTAATTTGGCTCTACTGCTTTAATTTCGCAATTAAAAAAGTGTAAAAAGAAAAAAATGTAAAATAAGAATTCTGAAGAATAGTTTTCTAGGCTGTTAAAAAAATGCTTGAGGTTTTAAAAAAGAATGAAGTTGGCCGACTTTTAATCTAGAAGCATATCCGAGATTGACAGTATTAGTATTATTAGCCATGAGTGTTTCTAGAAATTTCAAGGAAAAAACTTTATTATCAATTAATCGACGATTAATTGATACACTATCTAAATGAATAATTGGTAGCTGACTAAGAATGTGTTAGAAATAGGGTTTTTGAGGTATTTAGCAAAAAAAAAAAATATTTACCGTTAGATAGCAGAAGTGAAAAAAGGTTGAAATTATACATATGTATTTACAAATCTGCTTCCTGATTGAAGATTGAATATGTCTCTTTAAATCAAATAACATCAAATAACATGATGATTAATTTGCGATTATTGATAGGAACTTGATAAAATATCAAGTACTTTGATTGATACAAACAAATTGTAGGATTGTCTGATAATACTTAAGTTTTACCAATGCCAAGATGTTTTCACTGCGCAAAAAATGAACTTTAACTACGCCACACGCATAAAAATTTGGCCCCTACATCCGATTTATTTATGCATTATTTAGGGGCCAAATCTTAAGCCCTATAGCCGTATTGATAATTATACAGAATTATTGATAATGATCCCAATAGGGTGTTGTGTAATTTTATAAAAGAAAGACGTTGATTCGAGTAGGAAGATGAGATGAATATGATATGGAGTTTAATCGTTATACTGATAATCAGGATTGCTAGATTAAAAAACGTTGGCGGGGCGGGGCGTCTAATTTTACACAAAACTGATAAGAATGTAAAAATTGCATAGATTTGAGTGACGACAGCGTTAAAATACGCCTAGTTTTTTATTCCATTGATTTCATTGATTGTAAAGAAAAAATACTTTTGGATGGGAATAAATAATTATAAAATAAAGCTAATTTTGATTTCCACTTGAAAGAACAAGTTAAATCATTCTGAAATTGTCTAAAAAAATTTTTTGAATTAATTTTATACCGATAGTCTTTTCTTCATAAGTGACTTGTAATTTATGTACATTTTCTGCATTTTAAGTATTGAGTCACAGGAAAAAGTGTCGAAAGTAATGCAGTATTTTGAATCGCATCGTTAGGTTTTAACAAAAAAATAGATCTTATATAAATAAAATCTGGAGGGGATAATATTTTTGATATTGAGTGATAAGTTGAGGGGGTCGAGAGGGGATTACCGACAAATCAGAAAAGAGCGCTATCTTTTAAGGAGGTATGCAAATCCAATCTTATCTAGTTATCCAGACTATCATATTTGGCATTTATAAGCGAGGACGACTTGAATTCGGCAGTACAACTGCGACAGCAACATGAGAATCATTGGACTCGCCACCTTGATACTCACTTTGACGACAGTCGGTGAGTTTCTAAGGAAACAAATAATAATTTAAATACCTAAACAATATTTTTAAGAAACTATATTTCTTATCATTATTTTAAATCAATTCTGAAAGTAAAATTAACTTTCATGTAATTATTTCTGAAACTTGTTTCGTTAACGTAATGCAATTTTTTCCCAGTGTATAGATATTTTTTTAATATTGTATGTAAAGAAATGAAAATTTTGGTACGAAGACTAAAAATAAAAAGTGAAAATCATAAAGTGACAAATTAAAGTTGCGGAGTGTTTTATGACAATAAGGATCGGTACAAAATTTCGGGAGTGATAGTCAATTTTTTGCAGTGATTGGATAATAGGATTATAAACCATTATTAATATATTTTTTTTATTTTGGTGGTAACACTGCAATTACTTCAACATATAATCTATCTTCCTGATAAGAAATTATTCTACAAAGTCGATTATTGTTTTAATCTAAAATTCTTTTGCAATTGCAGTCAAATCAAACGTGATCGGTCGATCCAAGTTTGATGATGATGACGATATCTACAGATTTGAGAAGGAAGACACTGAAATGTTCAAAGGTCAAGGACTATGGTTCCTTGACGATAACGAAAATCTTGTTCAAGCCACTTTGAATGAAAGTCTTCTCTCCCATGGATACGTACAATTAAGGAAAAATCTTGACGATTATGTTTTCTTTAAACTCTATACGAGAGAAATTAAAAAAGGATACCAATCGCTGTACCTTGGTGATGACTTTACTTTTTCAAAAAGTAATTTTGATCCTAAAAGACCAACTAAATTTATTACTCACGGATGGATGAATAGCTACGAGAGTTCTGCTTGTACAACTATTCGAGATGGTGAGAATTTCTATTCGAAGCATTTTTCAATTTTGATCAAAATATTACAAGCATCCAGTTTGTATTATTTAAATTTCAAACAATCTACACAAATAAGTTCTACAAAAAACAATCCTTTTTCAATTGCTTTACATTACTGAAAAACTTTATGCGCAGCATTTATTTTTGTTAGATATACGATCCAGTTTATCAGTGATTGTATAAAATTTAGTTTGATTATTAAACTTGATATGATAAATAAATTATGATAATGTCATATTACAGCGTATTTGAAACTTGGAGATTATAACGTGATTGTAGTCGATTGGAGTGGTATAGCGATAGGTGAATACATCTTAGCTAGTAGACAAGTGAAAAAAGTTGGACGTTTTGTATCAGCCATGATCGACTTCCTCGAGACAAAAGGAATGGATACTGATCAAACAACACTTGTAGGACATTCTCTCGGTGCTCATGTAATGGGAATAGCAGGATACTTTGCAAACAGCACAATCAACTATGCCGTTGGTGAGCAATTTAAACTACTTGAAAATATATAATACAATAACAACTACTATAAAATTGTGTTAATCAAAACGAATATTGTTCCCCTAGATTTGACTGGATTCAAATTTCAAATTCCAAAGATTTCGTGACCGTGTATTACACAAATTTTTCTATATTTACAGGGTTGGATCCTGCATTACCACTTTTTGCCTTAGCTAAAGAAGGTTCTCGAATATCATCCAATGCCGCGTCTTATGTCGAAATAATCCACACAAATGCTGGATTCTTAGGATTCAAAAATGAAATTGGGGACGCAGATTTCTATCCAAATGGCGGAACAATTCAACTTGGCTGTCATTTGGATATAACGGGAGCTTGTTCTCACACTCGGGCTTACCAATTTTATGCAGAATCAATTGTAAGCAAAGCAGGATTTTATGGAAAAAAGTGCGACGACTATGAATCTTATAAAGAAGGAAAATGTGATGATGAAATGGCTTTGATGGGAGGCCCAAAAAATTCGTTAAGGACAACAGGGAAATTCTATCTTCAAACAAAGGAAGATTCTCCATTTGCTATTGGTCCTGTCGCATAAAATTAAAAAAAATATATTTTCATTTAAATTTCAAGGTAAGATGTGATGCTTTTTGTGCGTATCACTGGTAAAAAAAATGATAAATTTGTTCTTGCCAGAATTAAATTATTAAATTACTAATCGAACAAATCTCATGTAGCACAATTAGTAACGTCGAGTCGACTAGTCAATACTTCCGAAAGACTATTTCACTGTTTCGAAATTGGAAGAGTGAATACAATATATAAATTTTGAAAATTCGAATTTATAAATTGTTAATTAATTTGACTATTTCAATGCAAATGAAAAGACATGCAATAAAGAGTCTCTATATATTCCTTAAAGTTATATTGATTTATAGTATATTATTCTTATGAAATAATTATCATGATCTAAGTGAGCGATCTAATCAGTTGACAAATATTTGGTAGATCAAGTGTTATTTTTCTTGAGCTACAAATTCCATTAATTTAATTTAGTTCATTAAGAAACGCGTTTATCATGTGATTCAGCAAAGAATGTGATATAATTATCTGTGTACATAATTTTTATACAAATAAATTATATTTAAGATGGAACTTCATCTTTGAGTCTCTCTCTTCCTTATTCTTTATTATTTATATTGTTTTATCAAATCAAAAAATAAAAAAGTTTCCGAAAAAATGGAAATTAAGGAAAAGTGTCTTGTAAAGTATTTGATATCTGTATAAAAATGGGACAGGTTCATTCATCAGGCAATACGTTTTTTTTTCCTTGTAACTAGCAAACAATTGTTTCACTTCAGCATCGAATTCGAGTGTGTATACTAGCAATAATTTTTCAGTCGAGTATGTGTTTTTTCGTACGATTTATTTTTCTCAGGGAATTGATGCTACACGAGGTCTCGCCTGTCCGAAGAGGTTTTCTATTCGCTGTGCTTAAACTCTTCTATATGGTCAGCGTGCAGATTAAAATTCCCGATTGAAAATGGCGCGAACGAGAACGCCTTTCCAATATTCTTCTTCGGCCATGAAACACTATTTTTACCACCTGTCGTGCTAAGAATAAACCCTTAAAAAAATGCCGGAAAAATTACAATGTTACAATATATATGCACATATGCAGTGGTTTAAAAAAAATTAGAACGGTAATAAAGAGGAGCTTTGACTTAAAAAAAATTATGATTAATGTATTTGCATTTTTCTGACATGACTTTTTGTCCCTACCCTTTGACCTACATATCTATTAATGGATAGTACCGACCGGAAATAGTATCTGATGCGTTTATGATGTAGGATGAACCCATCGACCCCCTCAAGGTGTATTTAATTTCCATATCAAGTTTTTTGTACCTCCAGCAGTTTCGGTCACTTTCATTATACTGCGCAGTGAAAACCGTGAGAGAATCTTCATACAAAGTATTCCTGGAAGTAAAAAAACTTCTAAAAATTACAACTGAACGACTGAGAGATTCATTTATTCAAACGTTAAACTAACAACCTATTTCGAAATTCTTTTAATTTCATATTTGGTAACAAGATGGAGGACTTCAAAAAGGCATAATTTCGGCTCGTAAATATGTAATCTGAACCTTCGCGGACGGGCACTTAGGTTTAATTGGTTCTTATAACGGTCATCTTAATTGACCACATGTATGACTATTATCGGATTGAGTTACCGTTTATGGCGCGGCGGTACATGAATCGATAATATGACGAGAAGCTCGTTTAGTTGAGACTTAAAAGCTGTTTACTACGAACCTCCCCAGATGTTGGTACTCTACATTAATGAAAGTGTGGTGACGCGATTCAATATTCATCATATTCATTTATAAGCAAATCAACTCTAAAATCCAAACTCCAAGAATTCACTGAAAGATTTTCTGATAATCTGATGTATTAGGCAATTTTGTGTTAACTTCTAAAAATAGAGACTTCTCAAAATTTAGCGATATTGTTTGACGAAAAGGTAGAAAGGAAAGAAAATTAATTATTCCAAAATAAAATCCAAATATTCAGAGAGATTGGAAAGCGTCACATGGACACTTATAACATGAACATAAATACTTCTTTCACACATCGTCTCTTGATTACAATATACTCCCACTTCTCAATTATTCATGAATTTCCGAAAATGTGCGACGTTCGGCAAGGGATGAAAATACGTAGACGACAAGGTATAACTCGTTGGACAGGCAAGTCGTTAATAAACCGAGAAGAAGGACCATTAATCATCAGCTATCTCGGTTCAGGCTCGCTCGTGTAAATACTACGGAGATATTTACCTAAACACGCACGTCGTGTTTGTACCTATGTACACACGTTACCACGTGTGGATAACCCTATCCCTAACTTCCACTAGTGACGACCCTCTGAACAAGAGAGAGGAGGACTGAAAGTGAAAAAGAGGAGGTAAAAAAGGCACGGGTCATATACGCAATTCAAATATTGACCGTCCATTTATAAGCGTACCTAGAAAGAGTCTTCGATCTTCCCTGATAATATCTTTTTACATCCTCTCTCTCTTTCGAGGTCAATCCGGCTAATCTTACGGAAGTTGAAAGGTGCTGGTCAATCCTATGATTCATCACCTTCTAACTTATTTAAAGCAAACAACAGCCATAACTGATTTAATCCCTTCAAACCCCTTTTTATCAGTTTGTAAAACGCCTCGAGTTAATTAACTTCCTTCATTAGACGACTGGTATTTTTATATAAAACACCAACTCAATAATAGAAAATTTAATCGAATGAGTTAGTAATTTTTTTATTAAAAAAATGCACCACCCAAATGGTCATCGACCTGAGAACGACACAGAATCATTTTCGGCGAACAGTTTTGTTCGATATAGGAGTGGTAAAATCTACCTCGCATCACCAACATGGCGGACTGTCAATCTATGAATGTGTAACACAGGTACAAACACCCACTTGTACCCACACATTCATAGATCATGTTTTCGTCCGCGCATTTCCCACATGAACACATGCAACTTCACGTTAACGTACACATGGAAAAAGGTACATACGTGCATCTGTGTAGACCAATTTTCCCCACGTATGTTACTCTACTTCTATCGAAACGCACTGAATAGCAAGTAGGGAAAATAAGACGCGAATTTGGCGAGGTTTCAACACTTTTCGGATATTTTAACAGAAACGGGAGGACAACGTGCGATTCCTGGGACTTCTCGGTATACGACTGGTTGGTGATCCAACATAAATTAAACTGCATAGGTTGCCTGCACCCCAATCATCCCATGTCCCATGGTCATCGTGCAGCATTATCGAGTGCATGTATCTGTTTACGTGGGTGTGTCATCAGTGCGCATCGGGGCTGGTTAACTTTGGGTGCAAAAATTGGCATGGTATATATGGTGTACCATAGGGCGGTTGCGTGCATCCATCCGATAGGGTTAGGGTTACCGCCACCAAAAATGCCACCCTTTCTTGATAAAGCGAACACCCCCGCAACCGCAACGGTTTATGTATTAAACATATACACACAAAAATTCTCGTGGTTTACTGCGTACACGTTGCAACAAAAGGGTCGCTTAAATTGTCAACGAAAACACGATTTTCTTATTGAATCAAACAAAAATATTATTTACATAATGTGTATGGAAACTTGAAATTTCAATACATCTGCCATTTACTTTTTTACGCGTGGAGATATTTTACAGTCATATTCTTTTTGTCTTTCGCAACGGGAACAGACTCACGAGGAAAGTTGCTCAAGAATACAATATGTACATATCAATTCCAGTTTGCAGTATATGAAATCGCGTCCAATGAATAAAAAAAATATCCGGAACCGGTCCGGGAAATTGCATTCTTTTGCCCTTTCGCCTTTTCCGGCTGCTGGAATATCTCATAAGCGACAAAAAAAACGCATATAATTCATCGCAAACGTTCTTTCAATCTTCACATGAAACTGACGATACCAAAAGAGGTTCAAGTGGACGGATTACAATCAAAAGAGAGTAGAATCCCAACGATATTGCATTTAATGTTGTCAACAGATCGCATGGAAAGGATCGGGAAAAAAGTTTGAACGGTCCTGACGAGCGCAGGTTCTTTTTTAATTGAAAATTCAAGTGTCCTTGCAATCTTAATTAAGGGTTGGAAATTTTCAGCTCGATCGATTGAACAAACGAGTGCACAGAACCAACGTTCGTTGCTATACTATCGAGACTGCCGGCCAATGGTCACTCGCTCTTCACACTTTACATGGCTATTTCTATACATATACCGCCCCCACCACACCCCCTATTATCCGAAATTCTCTCTCTTCTTTGTAACACTGCTTTTCACATCCTCTTCTGCACACCGTACACAATCCTAGTTGTGCCAACCAGCTTCCAACGAACTGAATTTTTTATACGATCTACGCTCAACATAAGCTTCCTTCGTCTGCCCGTTACTGAAACACCAAAAGCGGCTTTCCTCTCTGCCAGACTGATCAATTCTCTCAAAAACCCTTTTCAGATTTCACGGATTTTTTTTCCAGATTTTACCTGGTGATTAACATTTGCTATGCAGTGGTTGATCCGAATAAGGATAATTTTATGAGATGCTATAAAATTGAATCAGTGGAAGTTCACTGATTTTTAGTGACTCTTTTTTCAAAATTTCATTTAGTGAAAATTTACTGAGAATCTGTGAAAATTCACTGAAATTTTCAGTAATCGTCACTAAACTACTCAAAGTTTCAATGACTTTTTGCTGATTTCTAATAGATTTTTCACTGATTAAAGTCGTGAGAAAAGAGTCTCTGAGAATCAGTGGAATTTGACTGGGAGTCAGTGAAATTTCACTGATTTTTTACTGATTCAAGTTTCGAGAGAGGATACTAGGAGATATTGTGTGTATCATGGTAAAAAATTTCAGGAAAATTGCCTGCAATTTCTTAGGGACTATTTCAAACTTGTTTCAGAAAATTATTTTCTCCAGACACAGTAGAAAAGGTCTGTAAGAGTCAGACATCGAATTAATATATAAAATAAAAATCTGGATAATTAGAATATAATTTTGCACATTAAAAAAACGTGTCTGAACACATCGTGCCTTTTCTATTTATGCAACTTAACAGTTTTTCACTAATGGCACTTAGTAGTAAAACCACGTTGTTTTCAGCCATCTAATTTAAATAGACTTTCCCCAGACA